>JAZHYW010069718.1:0-13105 GCA_037355805.1 Ixodes ricinus
CCATCCACTGCTGGGTGAAACAACCGGAGCGTTCGGTTTGGGAAGGATCTCATACATGGGCGCCACTTATCCCAGTGGGAGTGAAGCGCGCTCGGAGCGCCAAACATGATGAGGCAGCCGCGTCGTACAGAAGAGTCAACACGTAAATGTGTTTTCTTCCACCGTGGGTACAACAAGAAGCGGTGAGCGAGAGAATGCGGGACCACCGCTGGGAGAAACAACCAGAGCAGTAGGGTTTGGGAGGGACCCGGATGTTTGGGCGCCATCTATCGCCGTGCGAGTGAAGCGCTCAGTGCGCCGAACGTAATATGGTCACCGCGTCGGACGAGAGTCATCGCCTGTGCCCCGGAGCAAGCTATATCGTGGATTCCAAAAATATAGGTTGGTGCATAGGTGCGCTATGCTGCATAAAGTTTCGTAAAACGTTGTGTGGTGGCACAAGAAATGTGACAAAAGGGGAAGGGGGGGGTATAAACGCTTCATCGGTTAGGACGGACACCTTGGCCACTTGAATTTTTTAGAAATACCCCATCCTGAAGGGCGAAGTAATAAATGTGGGTCAAACAGGGACGATAGAAGGAATTACACGCTTTACAGGCCCGACCTGAATGCCGTGCACGTCGTTACTTTTACTGTTTCTAAAATTGTTAAATACTGATATTAATTCATTGTCGTCAGTTGGCAGAAGAAAAACACTCTCCAAAATTTTATAGACTAGGTCCCAAGTATTGACATAGTGAACGCTATCAACTAAGTCCACGAAATGATTATTGAATCTGTCAGCCAACGCGGCGCCAGTTATACACTCCCCGTTTACAGTAATCGTTTTAATTGAGTCACTACGAGAGTGAGGTTTTACCAACATGTTCACTTTTTTTCACATGACATCCGTTCTAGGTTCACCCTGAAACATATCGTAATGGTATGCACGCTTTGATTTACGAAGAGCGCTAGTCACCATGTTCCTTTGAATTTTAAATTCGCGGAGGACGCCCAAATCTCTAGTGTGCAGAAATTTATCATAAAGCGCATTCTTTCGATTCATCATTTTAATTATCTCCGAAGTAACCCACGGCTTGCGCGATTTCTTATGCAGTCGACACTTCTTGTAGGGAAAGCACCGGTTATAGATATTTGTAAAGGTTTCAAGAAAGAGATCATATGCCTGGTCAGCTGAGTCACAGGAAAGAACCGCGCTCCAGTTTGTAAGTTGTATTTCCTCTTCAATATAGTTGAGTCTTCTTAAGCTTATATCTCGGTGAAAAGTGTAATTTGTATTCGAGGACGTTTTTGACATATTTTTTAGATCGGCAACCAAATAAATTGGCAGGTGAGTCACTGATTGTGGCCCCAATAACACCAGCAGTTAGGCGTGAATCATCAATATTTGTTATGAACAAGTCTAGAAGCGTTGGATTCGTATGATTTGCCCGAGTTGGTTGGGATATTGGACAAAAGAAACCGTAGGAATTACAGTGACAAAAACTGCAATTGTCGCGGAGATGACGTCATCATATCTATATTAAAATCTCCGAGCAAGTAAAAGGCGACATTGTTTTCACCAATGAACATAAAGAGTTTTTCGATGAATTCTGTAATATAGTGATCATAGTGATTGTTGCATAATACAACAATGCCGTGGTTGCACGACCGGCAGGCGTGACCGGCGCGTGAACTCTGAGGTGCGCGAGCTGAGCCCGTGCTCATGTGGTTCGATCATCGGCAACCAGCCATGGTCGCTGAAGAACGCCTGTCTCCATTAAAGATGTACGTTACCGTAATGACTCGGCTTGCATAAGATATAACAATTGGCGACGAAGCGGACGAAGACAACGGGCAAGCGTCCGTTGCCCGAACCCCGAGGATGACTGTGGGCGGCATCAACGAGTATCGCCTCAGCACCAACGCTTCCTGGGACGAGTACGTAGAGCGACTCGAAATGTACTGCGTAGCCAACAGTCTGACAACGCCTGAGCAGAAGCGTGCCGTCCTGCTGAGTTGCTGCGGAGAAGAAACGTACTCCTTAATCGTCACCTTGGTGAAGCCGACGAGACCGACAGCTGCAGACTATACCACGATAGTGACAGCGGTCAAGGCTCATCTGCACCCAAGGCCATCGGAACTCTACGCAAGGTTCCTGTTCTACAAGCGCGACCAGCACGCCGGCGAGACAGTTGCAGACTACGTGACAGCGCTCCGAAAGCTGGCAGAAGACTGCGGTTTCGGAGATAGACAACTGCCACTTGAAATCATGATGCGAGACAGGTTCGTCTGCGGCATCGCGCCCGAGAGAGTGCAACAAAGGCTTTTGGCTGAACGCAACTTGACGTTCGACGTAGCCTACGACTTGGCCGTCACTGCAGAGGCAACGTCGCAGCAACAGCGAGACATCAGGAAGCAACGGCAACAGAGCGGTAAAGTTGACTCTGATGGTGAAATTCAAGCGACAACTATGAAACCTCAGAAGCAAGCAGACAGCGGAAACTGCCACCGTTGCACCGGTAAGCACAAATCTTTCATGTGCAAATTTAAAGACTCCGTCTGCTACAAATGCCAGAAGAAGGGGCACATAGCAAAGGCATGCCAAAGTAAGACCGCCACAGTAAAGAAAGGAAGAGACACAAAAAAGGGAGACAGCGTTTACGAAGTAGACGAACTCTGTTCGATCTGCGAGGTGCACGAAACCGAAGAAAAGTTTCTAGTGCCAGTAAAGATAGAGTCACAAGAGGTAATCATGGAAGTTGACTCTGGAGCGTCTTGCTCTATCATGAGCGAAGAAACGTTTCGCCAGATAGACAAGAGATTGATTCCCATCGAGAGCACACCCACCAAGTTGTTAACCTGGTCAAAACAAACATTGCCTACAGTTGGCAAAGCAATGGTAAGCGTCATGTTTAAGGGACGCAAGGCTGTTTTGCCAATCATGGTCGTGGCACAGCACGGAAGAAGCTTGATGGGAAGAAACTGGTTTCGACCGCTAGGCATCGAGTTACACGGCATCCGACACCTCAGCACGTCCGACGAAGCGCTAACAGCGCAGTTTTCCGAGGTTTTTCGCACCGATTTGCCCGGATTCAAGGGAGCTCCGATCCACATCGAGCTGAACGACGTGCAACCCAAGTTTTTAAAGAGTCGGCCAGTGCCGTTCGCCCTTCGAGAGGATGTGACCAAGGAGTTAGACCGCCTGGAGAAGCAAGGCATCCTGGAGCCGACCCAGTACTCCGACTGGGCCACACCGCTCGTCGTGGTGAGAAAGAAAAACGGAACTTTACGCCTGTGCGGTGATTATCGTAGCACAGTTAACAAGGCGGTTAAGAGCAACGTCTATCCACTACCGACTGTCACCGAGTTGTTTGCCACTCTGGGGTCAAGTAAGATATTCACGAAACTAGACCTAACCCAGGCCTATCAGCAGCTCGTACTTGACGACGAGTCATCAGAAGTCCTCACCGTGAATACGTTGAAAGGACTGTACAAAGTTCGCCGACTTCCTTTCGGTATATCTCTCGCACCAGGATTGTTCCAGCGTGTTGTAGACAGCTTGCTGTCAGGTATACCGGGAGTTGTCGTATATCTTGACGATATCGTTGTCTCGGGCTCGACCGTGGCGGAGCATGATGAAAGACTAAGAGCAGTCATGCAGCGGTTGCAAGACTCGCGTTTGCGGGTAAACAAAGACAAATGCGAGTTCTGTAAAACAAGCATAGAGTACTTGGGTCACAGAATTGATTCCACTGGGATTCACCCAAGTGAAGAAAAAGTGACTGCAATCAAGAGTGCGCCGAGCCCAAAGAACAAAAAGAACTACAAGCGTTTTTGGGACTAGTCAACTTTTACAGCAGATTTCTTGAAGGGAAAGCTGAAGTTGCCGAGCCATTGCATCGCCTTCTAGACCAAGAAAGAAAATGGGCGTGGACGCAGGAGCATGAGAAAGCGTACCGGAACCTAAAAGGTCTTCTCAGCTCCGACGCAGTGCTAGTACGCTATGACCCAGCGCGTACACTGATCTTGTCGTGTGACGCTTCACCGGTTGGTGTTGGTGCAGTTCTTTCTCACAAGAACGACGATGGTACAGAAGTCCCAATAGCTTATGCGCTAGGGTTCTGCGTTTTCGGATAAATCCGAAAAAATCCGAAAAACACTCGCCGGTAAAAATTTTGCAAATTCGGATTTATCCGAAAAACTCCGAATTCAGGGACCGCCACCTGCGAAAACCAGACTACCCTTTATCTTTCCCTGGCATCCTCGAACAACTTTTCCTGTTCTATTTTCTTCTTTCCACTTTTGTTCGTTCCCCTTACATTCCCAAACTTCACAAAGAGTCGTTTTGAACCCTTATCATGAAAAACAAGATCAGTCCCCACAAAAATAGTCGAACCAAGGTCGAACACTTCTCACCTTCCCTGCCACTCCACGTGGGGCCTTTTTCCCGGATATGTTCTTTTCCTAGAAGTTCATTCGCCCCTTTCTGACCTCCTTTCGCTAAAGATTGAACCTTTGCACACGTTCCCTCGCCATCCGCTTTGATGACAGGCAACCGAGATTAGGTGTTAGTCGTGGATGAGCTCAAGAATATACGATAATAAATGAAACTCAACGATTTTAATGCGGATGAAAGTCGATTACAATTTGTCGTGATGACATGACGTGCGCGAGTCTCGTCGCGATGTTCCTCCCTTTCCTCCACCGATGGCGCTCGGTCCGTCGTTCTGCAGCTCTCTCCGCCCTCCACAGATGGCGCTAGGTGTCCGTCGTGGAGCTCTCTCCGCTAACATAGGTCAGTTCATTCCAGCATAACCGCGCCATGGGCAGGAAGCGAAAGCTCCCTGCTGATTACGCCAAAGAATATCCAGATTTTGAAGTGACTTCCAGCAATGACCACGTTGTCTGCAAGTTCTGCCGCGTGCAAGTTAGTACGGCTAATGGAAAGGAGCCCTCCGCATCGCGGAGCACCAGAGTTCAAGTCGACATATCCAGCTGAAGAAACCTCGTCTCGAGACAGGTGAGTGAATTTAATGTAACTGTACTTTATTTTGGGCAAATTAATTTGTATCGTTAAAAACTCATCTCAATGTGATGCCTATAAAAGGCGCTTTGTTAAATTAGAAAAAAATGTCACGTTCTGGTACTCGACACCTGCGGTGACAAGTTTTGGCAGGGAAGTCGACTGCACGCTCGACATTGTTGACGAGAGAGAAGTAACCAAAGACTGCGCTAGAAACATTGGTAGACCAGTGTCTCCCTGCACACTATTGCTCCTTTCAAGTTCCTATAGACCGTTTTATCGTGGGTAGCGCCATTTTGAGAGCGGAGAGGAGAAGGAGAGCGCTGCCTGCTTTCCCCTCTGGCTGGTGCGTTAGAGAGAGTGAAAAGTCCCGGATGAGAAGCTTCACCGGTGTTGAGTGCATGCATTGCCCAAACTTCGTTCGCGCCTTCTTCTCTGTTTTAAACTCCCAAACGTAATTCGTGCCATGGGCTTCAATAGCGACAGTCTTAGGTCATCGGGACACCATTGCTCTGTTATAGGGTGCACGAATAACGACAGAAAGCGTCGAATACTGTCGAGGACCTATGGAATTAGCACGGAATCCGGCAAGGCGTGTGCGGCTGCAATGTCTTTAGGCTCCATCGCTTTCCACATGACCCCGATTTCCAGCGGCAGTGGGTTGCGTCCGTACACCGAAAATACTTTTCCCGACGTCATCCTCTTGACTGTGTTCGGAACACTTTGTGAATGGAGTGCGCACCGCACTTAAGGCTGCGGTCCCACGGCGGCCATGACATACGACGCTTTTCGCGCGTTTTTGAAATGCGATTGTGGCGTGTTCAAGCTTGCTAAAATTATGTGTTATATATCATCTTGTAGTGTACAACATTATCTTTCTTTTGATGTATGTTTTGTTTTTTTAATGCAAAAAGCTAATTCAGTGGGCACCCGCGAATATTGGCTTTTTCGACAAAACATGGTTTCGTAATACAGTGGTGCAGGGTTCACTATCGAAGCAATTTCTTTCAAATCTTAGAATGTTATAGAAAAAGAGTGCATTAATTGTCTACAGAAGCCCTTTTTAGTTTTTTAGTTTATTTTGACAGATATTCAATTTAGAAACACTGACTTCGCGGAAGCACATTCAGTCGCGAATATTTTGGCACCTACCCGGTCATTTTATTTGAAACTTTTTACATGTGTTTGCAATTACAGTCGAAAGAGCTACGCTAAATTTCATCGTAATGTGACCTAAACTTTTTCGGAATGCTCACGTGAAAATTGACAAAAACAGTCAATTTTGGGAAACTTCACTTGGTAGTACAGATGTACAGCTCTTAGGGATGGGCATAGTTGAATAAAATTGTAGGCCCGCAAAGAAGAACATATTCTGCTTTGCATACAGAGGCCCTTTTTCTAAATTTCAACTTGGATTGTTTATAAAAAAGTTTGAATATAGGCCAAATCACGAATTTGTTGATAGTCAAAAACGAGTATTTGGACCCCTTTTGGCAGACATTTAGGCATATATCTTTAGTACAAAATAGAGTTTACTGTCCCAGAACCTCATTATCAGCTCACACTTTCGATGATCGTGCCTGAATATTAAATAAATCAGAAAAAGACAGGAATTATAAATTGGAGGTCGTGTTGCGCCCTCTCTGTGATGGCGGTCGAAACGTGACTATGCGAAGTTCAGGAATACATCAAGGATGGCGCTGCTTGCAGCTGTGGTTGCCAGCTTCGGAAACTGGTTGAACACTTGGTTTCGCGCGCAAAAAAAGTGCATAGAAAACCCGGCCTTGTAGAATGTGCTTAATTATTACATATAATACGGTACTTTTTGCTGATATAGCGTTTAGGAGGATTTTACGGTCGCTGTTTATATTGTCAAATTATATTTTTATGCGCGGTTCCGCCGGTGCACACTCTGCTGAATACAATCGTTTACGCGATCGATATCGACATTTCAAATCACCAAAATTGCTAGTTCCGTGTCGATACGTGCGCGTGACCCACGTGCTTTTGGTGCGTGTGCGCGTACACGTGTTTGCGGCGTCGTCCTTCGGTTGCTGCGAGTTTTCGTAGGGTAAGCTCCCGCGGTGCATGCATTTCTGGTGATAATTGCGGTTTCAGCTTGTAACGTATTGTAACTGAATTTATCTTAATATTGGTATTTTGAAGTGGTAACACTGACTCGATTTTATCATCAACAACACTTAGTTGAAGGCTACATTTGCGGCGCCGGGGTGTGGCTGAAATTGTTCGAAAAGTTAGTTTTCCTGAATCGCTTCACTGCGCGATACCAGTATGAGCCGTGAACCTATGTTAACCAGTCGCAACGCGACTAGATTATATTTTTTTTTTCAAAATTAGTACATATGTAGCTGAGAAAAACCCTCAATTGCTGTTACTCAAAGTTGAAACATGCCCTTGCATCAATTTTGAATTGTTGAATCATTGATCGACTCGCTCCGGCAATAGGCCCCTCTCGACTTTTGCGGTATTAAATTCTGAACAAAAGACACACTTGACGACACGAGATCCTCAAATAAAACGTTTATAAAACACCTTCACGCTGGAGTAAACGGAAAACAGCGAAGTCGAGATGGGGCTATTGCTGGAGCGCGTCGATCAATAATTCAACGATTCGAAATCGATGCATGAGCATTTTCAACTTTCAGCAACCGAAATTGAAGTTTTCTTTCCAGCTACATTATGTACTAATTTTGAAAATAAGAATCTAGTCGCGTTGTGACAGTCAACATAGGTTCACGGCTCGCTGGTATCCCGCGAAAATCGCGATTCAGGAAAACCTATCGAACTAACTTTTCGACAATTTCCAGCCACACTCGACGGCGGAAATGAGCCTTCAACTAAGTGTTTATATGATAAAATCGAGTCAGTGTCACAACTTCAAAATATCAATATTAAGATAAATTCAGTTACAAACAGTTACAAGCTGAAACAGCAATTATCAGGAGAAAACTTGGAAGCACCTTGCGAGCGTGCCCCATGTTCATCGACGGTATTAAGTGCGGTGCGCTCTGCATTCACAAAATGTTCCGAGCACAGTAGAGAGGATGGCTTTGGGGAAAGTCTTTTCAGTCTACGGACGCAACCCACTGCCGCCGGAGATCGGGGTCGTGTGGAAAGCGAAGGAGCCTAAAGGCATTGCAGCCGCACTCGCCTTGTCAGATTTTGTGCAAGATACATAGGCCCTCGGACAGTATTCGACGATTTCTGTCGTTATTCGGGCACCCTATAACCGTTCAATGGTGTCCCGATGACCGGGGACTGTCGCCATCCAAGCGCGTGGCTCTAATTAAGTTTGGGAGCTTAAAACAGAAGAAAGCGCGAACAAAGTTCGCGCAATGCAGACACCCAATACCGGCGAACACCGGTGCCCCAAACACCGGTGCCCCAAATTCAGGGCACCAGTTTGTATCCAGCCTGGAACCGCGCAGTTCCAGACACCGCAGTTCCAGACGGGATACAAGCTGGTGCCCCAATTTTAGATCCAGGCGGAACCGGCTGGTTCCAGTAATTCTGCAGAGCCACTGGTACCGCGTGTTACCAACCGGTGCCCCTATTTCAGACCCAGGTGGTGCGCCGCCGGAATTCTCGCTGCGCTCACTACTGGACTCTATATAAGTATTTCGTGCGATGCCCTTAGCCGTTACAAGCGAGTTCGTAGCAATTTCAGGCAGGGCTGAAGATCCCGGGTCTGAAATCGAGACGATCTCTCGCCTTTAACGGCTAAGGGCATCGCGCGAAATACTTTTGTAGAGTCCAGTGGTGAGCGCAGCGGGAATTCCGGCGGCGCACACGGTCGTCCAGACGTCGTCACCAAACACGGTGCACAGAACACACACAGCACGCTTAAGCACAGCATCCAGTGTTGAGCGCATCGGGAAGTTCCGGCGGGCAAGCGATATCCGAGTTGTCCAAGTATTGTCACCAAGCACACCAGTGCATCCAGATGCCGAGCCAAAGTGCAATGGGTCAGCAGCTTTATACTATATGAAGATTCAAAGCCGAGGTCAGTGGGTATCCACGTAGGGCAACGATGGGCGCGTTAGTACTCGTGCGCCCGCAGCGCGAACGTCACCGTCGGGCGAGAGCCGGCCGACAGTTCGACGAGGAGAAGACCGGAAACTCACGGAGCGCCGCCGCCGACTGCGACAAAGCGAGGCGCCGGAGAACGTTCGCTCGCAGCGCTTTAGTCTGGGGCCGGCTATTGGGCCACCTACATCCGTGACAAGCGAGATCCAACTTGTCACGGCTGTATAGCTGTGACAGCATGTCACGGCTCCATAGCTGTGACAAGTTGGATCTTGTGTCACGGCTGTATTGCCGTGACATAATGTCTCGGCAACGCAGCCGTGACACCAGATCCATTTTCTCACGGCTTTATAGTTGTGACATGTCAAGTCAATACAGGCGGCCAGTCTTCAGCCGGCTGTTTCTACACTTCCCAGCACCCACGCGCAAGAAAGAACAAGAACAACGATTCAGACAGTTACAAACCTATTTAGTAAATTAAACCCAGTGTTCCACTTGACCTACTCCATACTAACAAAAACAACACACTCAACCACTTATGTATAACATGTGTGTCAGGGTTTACACTTAAAACAAAAAATTAGAAAACAAGCGCTCTTTGACCTTAAAATGACATGATTAAAAAAGAAACAAAAACATAATTGTTGAAAGTAGTTGTTTTTCAACAGGTAAGTTTGTCAACACGAAAAATATAATGTTGGTCTACTGCAGCCAGGGGAATGGTGCATGATAAAGACCACAATCAAACACTCAGAGCTCCAGAACTGTATAAAAATTGCTAATCAGTTATTGAACGAATTGTATATATTTTCGTCACATAGAAGTTACATGCACAGCCAAGTCTCGCAATTCCTGCCCTGGTTCTAAGATTATCACACGGTCAGCGTGAGCGCATTCCAAACCGACATATGTGAGATCTCGTTTAATTAAAACCACACCAGCATAAAACTTTTACGAAAAGTTTGGATAGGAAGCTTAGGTCAAAAGGCGCATTTTCCACAAACAAACAATGTTAATTCGGGCAATATTTTCGGCGCAAGGCGCATTTTAGTACGCGGTGCAATTGGTTCCAAGTCGCAACCGCCATAGGTCTTCCGCTGCTGCAGACAGGAGCGAGAAAGAAAAGTGGAGAGGAGGACCGCCCGTTAAAACTGCGTTCCGCGCCGTAAATATTGCTAAAAAATAACTTACATTTTCTTGAAAAAATATTTTGACCAGCGCTTTGTATTGAGGCTATTCGTAAAAAAAGTGTTTGCGCTGGAGTGCCCCTTGGGCGAAGTGATCACAAGAATGCATTTAATGAATCCTTGGCTGCAGTTCCAAAGCAGACACTGAGTTGATGGAAACTTGTAAGCTTAACTTTCAAACAAATGTGATGTGGAGTCTTGTAAGGACCCGTGGTGCTGTCAATAGCATGATACCATTTGGAAGCGCGTAGAAGTAATAACATATACGAAGAAAAGGAACTAATGTTGCAACTGGCGACGATCTTTAATTAAGCTTATTACTAACTATTTGCTGAAGCCTTTCAATTTACAAAACACTGACACTTATCATGAAACTGCAGCCTTAAATGACAGATTACACAGAGTTTTAAGAGACATGAACTTCTTAGGCATAAGCATTGATATTCAACTTCGTGCAAAATTTAAGCCCAAAATGTTTATGCTCAAAACGTATATGACGGTAAAGCTTTATTAAAAATAAATACCCGAAAATAGAGGGTGTCCCCCAAAACATATTACACGCTAAAATAGCTCGCAAAAGTCAGAAACATGATGAATCAAGTTGTAACTGCTCTCGAAAGTAAAACTTTCATTATTGATATTGATTTTTGCCTTTTTCACGGTTCAGCTTCTTGAACTGTGCACCATGTTTTCGCTTGAATATTTCGGAGGCATCTGTCAACGCGTTCTTGCACAGATTTATATATATTATACAGGTTTTTTTTTTGTTTATTTTTTCAACCCAACAGAATAAAAAAAAAAAAGTGTGATATACTTTTGTGAGAAACTTTTTCAATTAAAAGTGGCCGTGCAACGATATTCGCTTGGAATGTTTTTTTCGCTGTACATGGGCTTACCGGCACTAGTGGGACTCAAGTCTATATTCGCACGTAACGCCACTGAGGTACATTGAGGCCGTCATCTTGTATATACGTGGGGCTCGGCGTACGTTAGATGAGAACATAAGCGTCACATATGCTAACTAACCAAAATTGTATAATTAACTTTTTAACCATGTCACAATTGCAGTTTTGAAGGCCACAATTAATAAACCCTAACCCAATTGGAGCGATTTGCAAAGAGACAACAAGCTTTGTGATATTCATCGTTACAATTTTGACGTTTTTCTCTTGATTCAAAACCGCGCGCTGAAGAGCGCGCCTGATTATGATTGGGGTTGTGGGGATATTTATACAGCGTGTAGTTAGTCAGCCATTTAAAGTTGCGACGAGTCACTCGCTGTAGATGAGCAATTTAGCCAGTGCGGTACAACCGCTAGCCTGGGGTCTTTAAAGGGGTACTCCGCCGATTTTTGAGCTACCTCAGCTAACTATATTTTCTGACTCCCCGGCCTTTACCCTTTCCGGTATGCTATTTAGTATCGCGAAATTCATAATAGTTACTGCGAAATCGGCAAATGAAAATGATGCAAAAACCAACATTCAAATATACCCGCACTTTTCAGTGCCGTGACGTCAGTGGAAGGGCAGGCTTGCCAGTCGAGCGAGCAGTCTAAAAAATAGAATATGCCAATCATTTGTTCCGTGCTGGAGCGCGGGGACTGGAGCGAGCTTCCAAAGCATTCATTTGACACCATGAAACTGCTTCGAATCAGTTGGGAACAAATTCTACAGTCCAAAGAGTGATCCCCTGCACTTCCACTGACGTCACTTTTTCGTTGTTGCCAGTAGAGACTTTCAGTTTGAAAAACACGGTGAGGACCAAAATTGTAAATTCAATAACTTCGTGAAAAAAATTATTTTGACCTAATATTTGGGATACTATTTTGGCGATGTTGTTTGGCGAGTTTAGCAAAATTTCAAGCAAATCGGGGACCATGAAGAAATCGGCGGAGTACCCTTTAAAGGGATGCTGAAGCGAAACTTGAAATACACCTATTATGGTCAGAAATAGGTTCAATATGATCAATGATATCCGTAATTCATAATCGCGCGTTTGTATTTTGAACGGATGGCTATATGTTTCACCCTGAGGGGCCCGATTGGGCGCGCGCTCGAAAATCAGCCATCGGAGAGCGCGATGCGTCTTGGGATATTCGGCGATTCGTGACGTCACTTGTGCCAGACGGAAAGGCTACGGCGTGGGTGTTGTGGTTATGAGCTTTGCCACTTGGTGGCGCGTCGACGATTTACGACCTGTGACAACGTGGCCGTTTGAGATGTGCGAGGCGTGCCACGCGTGCACCACCGCACCAGCGGCAAGTCGGCAACCACGGCACCACTGACCGAAACCACGACCACAAAACTAGCTCGGAGCGAATGTACGACGAAAGCAGTGCGTACGACAACGTTTGGAGAGAAACCCGTATTCTCGAAACGAAATTGACGTAACTTTTGTGCAGGTTACGACAAGGTCCTACGACAGCTCCGAAGCTGTCTTACGCATTTCTTACGATCAAAGCCGCATGGCCGACAGCGTCGCTCAGTAACATATGGTCCTGACGACCAACGGACATTTATTTTTCTACGTGCTCTTCTCGCGCGTCCCGACTTCAACCAGCACGAAAAGGAAGGAGTACTTGAAACAGACCACGACGAACAAGACCGCTGGATCCACAAACACCTGAGAAGAGCTACAACGGCCGCGATTCCACCGACCGAGCGAGCTCGGCAGAATATAGTAGGCCTAGCAGCAACGCCGACCCGGCGCACCGTTGTTCCGGCGGTCCTGACCAAGACCGTCTGCCCACGACCGGCTGGCCTGCTGAATGGAATATGCCCGCGCGACCCTCAGTGGACCCTTCCCGGATGAATAGTTTGATCCCTGAACTAAATTTCAGAGGTCAATCTTTTCCCTTGTCATCTCG
>JAZHYW010069723.1:0-14040 GCA_037355805.1 Ixodes ricinus
GACTAATATACATTTTATTCATTTTTACTCCTCTTTTAAAGCTTCAATAACAGATTTTCTAAGTGCTCCTGATATTGTTAAAACTCCTGATATAGTGAAATTACTGCCCGGTTCCGAGAGGTTTACTATAAAAGGGTCCTACTGTATTACCAGCAAACCCCAACTTTCTAAGATCAAGCACTATTCATTCCATCGAATAATTGCACCCACAATTTGCAAGATGAATTCGAAACTCATGATTCTAGTGTCCCAGAGCCTCAAACAGAAGCTCACACAGATCACTCTAAAAACAAAAGCAGTCTGCTGCGATTCCTCCTGGCAATGGAAGTCTTTTCGTTGAACAAGGAAAAAACAATCTGCGTAGCTACTCTGAAAACATGAAGCAGTTGAGGTCTAATCCGATTGAGCAGACAAGTCAATCCTCTGATTCCTGCGAGAGGAACAGAGATGGGAGGCTCTTACCAACATGGACGAATCAGCTGGAGATGCCGAGGCCAGGAGGCTTCCCTTGGGATGCCATGCAACACTGGCCACGGGCTGATGGCCCCGGCGGGAAAGCAGGGAAGCATAAGCAGATGACGGCCTGACCGGGAGGAACCATGACAGGAGCCTATTGCCTTTAAATCGTCAAAGACCGACCGAACGAATCGACCAGGCGAGGGCTGTTGGTTTTCACTCATTAAACCATGCAGAGTTCTATACAACTGGTGGAAGTTGCCAGACGTCTGCTAGTCTGGAAACTATGCTCATTGCTCCCTGGCACTTCGATGTTCCACACGTGAACATTTCTTCCCCGATTGAGCTTGAACCTAACCTGAACCAAACCGCGTCAAAGGAGAAATCCTCCTTGATGCGGTAAACATTCTCCTGGAGAACCTTTATACCTAGCTTTGCGGTACAATATGTTTGCACTGCTAACAAGAAATATGAGCCTCAAAGCTATTCATTGATATCTTGCTTGCTGAAAGACAGATTGAGGCAAAAGCGGAGGCCACCAAATCTGGCAAAATTTGACAGGACGTTAGTTCCGCTCCTCTCTCAATTTTCTTCCAAGATAGAAGGTTCATGTGGAAACTTTTCCAAATCTTCTATATAGTGTTGGAAGGTCATGTCAAAAGCACTACGGGGAAAATTACCAGGTACCTACCATAAAATTCCGAGCAAGCGCCCCCCACCCGAGCGAGAACCGCCCCCCAACTTCACTGCTAATTTCACATCTCCGTGCCGTTCCAAGAAAGCGCCCCCCCCCCCCTCCCCTCCCCGCTCCGCACCCGTATCACGCACCGCGCTGACCGCGCCCAGGCAACACTGGCCTGCGAAGTTCAGTCCAAAAATTCAATCCAATCCAATCCTACTTTGCAGCCTGGTCGGCGGTCACTACGCCAACCTCTGCAGCCATTGTCGCTTTGTTTTAGGGGTGTCAGGTCGGCTATGCATTCTTACACAGTGGCAAAAAAAATCGAGGTCGTCCAATGGCATTGTGAAAACGGGAAAGACGTACACCAGACGTCTCGACACATCAAGCTCGACCAGATATGGGCATGGGACAAGAATTTCGACAATTTGCTGCAGTCAAACTACGGGAAAGCCAGAAGTTTGACGAAAGCTAAGTAACGGCGCACCGGTGTTCAGTGAATAGTGGATGACGCGCTTCTTTTAATACCTGGAGCGCAAAAGTGCAGAATGAGCCATTAGCAACTGGCTTGTTTCTGAAGAGGCCGTCAAAATAGCCAACGGCATGCAGTTGGGAAACATCGCAGAATGCTGCAAACTTTTTCTTGATGGTTTTGAAAGTGATTAACCTAGCAGTGACAAATCTGTGGCCTAGTAAAGTCTATGTTCTCAAGATAAATGAAATATTAAATCTGTGTTCACTGCGCTTTTTGTTTTTTTCTTTTTCTGGTGAAAAAATTTTGTCGTCGTCATCTTGAATTTTGGTGCCGTTCCGGGGATAGCGTCCCCCTCACTTTGCAGGCAATTTTGACTTGCGTGCGGCGGCGGGGGGGGGGGGGGGGGGTCTTGTTCGGAATTTCATTTCATTTCATTTATTAATCCCTTAAATGCCCACGTGGGGCTTTACATAAGGGGGGGCAGGCAGTCTTTGTACAATTCAGGTACACAGTACAAACAAAAGAAAAAAAACGAACAAAAGATAAAACACAAGTGGGCTACAGGCCGTAAAAGGTGGCAAGTGCTTCTCTAAATTTTGAGATATCCGATATTGTTACTATTGAGTCTGGTAATTTATTCCAATTGTTAATAGAAAGCTGCAGAGGTGAAAATTTAAATATATTTGTCCTAGGAATGGATAAAAGAAGCTTGCAGGAGTTATCTAAGCGACGGGAGGTGTGAGGTGCAGGTATGCAGTATAAAGATCTCTGCAAAGGAAGATGATAGTAAAATTTATGTAGAATGGTTAAGGCGGATATCGTCCTACGTGTTTTAAGAGAGGGGAAGCCAAGTTGAGTTTTAAGATTACTGACACTAGCCGTGAAATTATAATTTCTATGAATAAACCGTACCGCTCTGTTTTGGACGGCCTCTAACATCTCTTCTAAAAATAACTGATGGGGATTCCAAACCGATGAGGCGTACTCCAGCTGGGGACGAACAAGTGAGGTGTATGCTAAAAGTTTAGTTTCCTTAGAGGCAAGAAAAAGGTTGCGTCGCAAAAAGCCGAGTGTCTGGTTAGCTTTGCTGACAATGTTAGTTATATGGCATTCCCATGAAAGACGGCTTGTTAAGTAAACCCCGAGGTACTTATAAGTTGATACATTTTCGATCCTATTACCGGAAAGGTAGTATTGAAAGTCTATTGTGTTACGTTTAGTAGTGAAAGTCATTTGTTTAGTTTTATTTACGTTTATTTGCATCTGCCACCTTTCACACCAAGATTCGATAGCGTATAAATCAGCTTGGAGTTGCGCACACTCAGAGGGATCGGATATTTTAGAATACACAACACAGTCATCAGCATATAATCTAATTGAAGACTTAATTAGGGAAGGTAAATCATTAACGTAGATGAGAAATAATAATGGACCCAGCACGGTTCCCTGAGGTACTCCGGATTTAACTACTATAGAAGACGAGCAACTGTTGTTAAGGGCGACGTACTGTGTTCGGTTTGAAAGAAAATTAGCTATCCAGTTGATCAGAGTTTCTTCAATTTTAAGCGAACGTAATTTTAATATTAAACGGTGATGAGGAACCTTGTCAAACGCTTTTGAAAAGTCAATAAAAATAGCATGCGTTTCAGTATGAAGATGAAGGTTTTTATGAATGTCTGTTGTAAATTCAAAAAGCTGGGTGTCACAGGACAGAGACTGCCGGAAACCGTGCTGGTTTACAAAAAGTAGACCATTATCAACCATGTAGTTCATAATTTTTGAATAAACAATATGCTCCATCAACTTACTTGCAACACAGGTGAGAGAAATGGGCCTATAATTCGTGGGGCAATCTTTGTCCCCGCTCTTAAATATTGGGCTTACTCGAGCATGTTTCCAGTCAGCGGGTACGTCACCGGAGTCAATGGACTGTTGGAATAGCTTGCATAGAAGAATACTGGAAACAGGTTTAGTTAATTTAAGCAATTTAGTCATGTCGTCCGGGCCTGGGGCAGAATTTTAAGGTAGTAGATTTTGTACTTCAAGCTGCAAGTGTGCATTGGGCAAAACATCCTTCAAATAAACTTCATAACAGAAATACACAATGTCTTTTCCAAGTAAAGTGCAAGAACTTTCATACCATAATCTTTCTTTGTTCTCAGCATACTTCCCTTTAATAAAACAGGAATTCATGACATAAACAAGAAAAAAACATGCTTCTAAAGCAAAAGAAAAGACCTTTGCCCTTGGTTTGAGATACAAAGGGTTGTGATGATAAGTCAACTGATTTCATTGATAGCTTCCATTACAAAATAAACTTGCGAGATGTGCCATTGCAGGTCAACCACAGTACTTTTCTTGGAAAGTACCAGAAAAATTTACACCGAGTACATACTCCTGACACTGCACTTGGAGTAAAATGCGATAACTTGAAGTGTCCTGGAAGCACTGCTTCAATAGATGCAAATGATCTTATTAAATATTTGGGAACACTGTTCTTAGAAATACTTTCATTATAGCAGTAGCAGCAGTAAAGAAAAGCTAGACATGAGTAGGTAAAACTTGCTCATACAGGTTTTGAAGACAAAAATTCAAGGGTTTTCAAAGACTTCCATCAATGCCCTGTAAAGATATTTTCAAGGAAACCATACGGTGTTGTACCTGGCAGTTTTATAATAGCCCAACTTTTTTCGACACATTGCAAACATATTTTTTTATTACCTACTCGCGCGTCTTGCATGGATTGTTCAGGTCTGATGATAGGTGGGGCCGTGTCGACAGATTGTTCATTTACGCGAGGCGTCCTGTTACTTGTGGAGCTATCCGCTGCCATCTTCATGCTCCCACCGTGTTTCACACTCCTGATACGGCTTTTTAGCGCCAACTTTCCCATAGACCAGATATTGAACGTTTTTATGCAGGGCTTGCATTTCGCCCGATACGAGTTCATTGGATTCGGTGCAACCCAGTGCCTGTATTCGTTGTTGTCAAGACACGACCATTGGAAGTTGCACTTCCTGGGTACCATGCGCAACCTCAAGTACATCCACATGCAGCAAGTGCCGCACGAAACACATGCGGCTTGAGCCAAACAAGTGCAGATAACGAACAGCGTGTGGAAGTTTGAAGACCGTGGAGCACGGAGACAACACGAGGCAAGATCACGCGACAGCAGACCCCAGAGAAAACCAAAACTACTTTCAACATTGACTGGTGCTTAAGAAACACCCATTAAGTCTCTTACATGCAATACGTAAGGAATTTATATTAATTCGTGGTTCATTACTGTGAAATGACAACATCTGTAACTATAGTCAAAGAATTCAAAGGTTTTCAAGCACTGTTGAAAATTCCCAGATTTTCAAGGCCTTGAGAAAGGCGTTTTCGAATTCGAGGGGTTTCAAGGTTTTCAAGAATCCGTGCGAACCCTGCTTGTGCGAACCCTGTTGAACGATAAACTGAAAATGGCAAAAATCAAAGAAAGGTATAGTGGAGTGGCAGCTGGTACACTCACCTTCCTATGAGGGACATGGGATCCAGTTGCCACAGGACGACTCCATCTTGGCAGGCCACAGCCAGCAACGAGGAACAGTAGGGCCTAGGAAGGGTACAGACATTTCTGGGTAAATGTGGATGCATGCATATAAAACTTCATACTCAACATATCAAGAGTAAAGCATCGCAATCATGCGATGACATCAGGGAACCATAGAGCTCAGATTAAGAGTTTCAAGTCAGTTTGTCGTTCAAGTGAAGCCAGGTTTAGGCAACCATTAGCATGCAAGTCATGTTACCTTACAACAAAACTCACCAATTTTATTTAGGAAAAGTTTTGAAGTCGCACAACGAATATATTTACACTTTCTCGTCATCCCTCAGGTAACGTAGAACCTTCCTCTACAAGTCAAGTGCATAAGGTAAAGGCACAAGTGCATAGCCAAGAGGAGCAATCAGGTCAACCAAGCCAATATCTCTAAAATATAACATTTAAGATCTTTCTCTTGGTTAGACAAGCCATTGCGCCCACAGCTGCATTTACTTGCTACATTACATTTGAACAAGACACAGTGGAAAGGAGGTTGGGTTAAAAACAAGGCCAGTTTGCAAGCAAAACAAATTAATAACCAGAAATTATAAAGAATCTAATGAGCTTTGAGGTCACACAAACATCTTTTGCAAACAGAGTTTGGCGCAAAATGAAAGCGTGTGTCTCACTTCCAGGCCATGTCAGTGATGTTCCTCTGCGACTTGTGCTTGAGCAGGGGCACAATGCCGACGTTTAGTGCATAGACGCGGACCAGGTCTCCGTGGGAAGCCACCGCGAATTTGGGGGTCTGTGGATGCCAGGCAAAAGCTCTCACGTGGCCACGCCCCTGAAGCGGAGAGTTGGAAGAACCATTCAACCAGCTGTCATGCATGTCGACGAACAGAGCCAATGACAAATAAATAGCACCACATCACCAACCAGGGTAGAACTTCCCACCGATTTTGAGAAGGGACATTATGACGCTTCAGACAAGACACAGCGAAAAGAGGGTCTGCTGAGAATGGAATTCATGTTGTTCTTTGGTTGTCAAGGGTTGCCCTTGATGATTCTCTTACCATTAAAGCAGCCACAAAACTCTCTCGGGAAGTGGTGGAAACTGGATGTCAACCCCCACTGGATTATGTCAATATGATACTCCTTTGAAATACCGGGGTTACTGAGTGGCCGACGCCTGTTGGATTTATTTCCATTATCCCATCTTGATACTTCTGGTTGCACTCAACGTGTGGGGACCAAAAGTAACAACCCTGTGCACAAGGTTTTCTCCACCATTTTTTGCTCCACCTCGACTCATGATGTTGCGTTTGTTCCTGACTTAAACCTTTGCTTCAAACATGAAACTCTGGAGCCTCTAGGATTCCTTTGTAAAGAGTCTTTAGTTTCATCCCAAGCAAGTTTGACTAAACAGATCATGCACTGTCAAAATATTATCTCACTGTTCTTGGATTGGGAAGAAGGGACCTTTCAAAGGAACTCAATGTGTTACATTGCATGTGGCAATCTGTTTATGAAAACAAAAAAAATAGTCGAAAAGGAAGGAAAATGTTTTGCCTCATCAACTCTTTTAATATTAGCACGTGTAAAATGAAACTGAAACCTGCTCCATGCTTTAAGGAAGTGAAGAGTTAACTTTAATCACCAATTTTCCAATATAAAAAAAAAAGCTTCATGGAACTTTTATGTATTGAAGATTACGCCAGTTTCAATAGGATGAATGTTAGAATGACTTAAGCACTGAAGCACTCACCAATCCAAGGCCAGAGAGTACTCTTGACACAGTGCTTCTCCAGAGAGCTGAAAGAGACAGTAAGATGTTTTGCCTTCACATTCACAGCCAACAGAAAGATGGGAACAAAAACAAAAAAGGAAAAGAGCTGTGAGTAGCCACAGTCAAGTCTCACCAGCAGATGTGGGAAAATTAAGCCGTGGGAGTAGAACCAGTTCATGCCAACCATGAGAGACTTGGCAGCAAACCTTGCAAGAGACCATGCTGGAAGAAATAGAACATTCAGTCTGGATGGATTTGAGAGCCATGTGAGAGCAGTGGCTTTTCAATGGTGTCAGCTCTTTGCTCCCTGTCCTTTCATAGATGGTGGTTTAGTAAACATCGCTCTTTGCTAGCCATAAAAAAGTGCATTATAGTCGACTATCATTAATTCAAAATTGCGGATAATTCAAACTAACATGCAGGTCCCATCCTATGCGTCTCTGTAGAGGAAACTCCTGATACTCAATCTTTGCTGTATTCAAACAAATTTTCAGCCCTCGAGTTTGAATCAATGAGAGTCAACTGTAAGTTCTGTGCTTTGCTTTATTATTTTTTTTATGGAATTTGCTTATATGAACCAATAGTCAGAAATTCTAGACACAGTTCTGAACATTTTGATGCTGTCTTACTCAGAAGAAACCTTGTGAACTCTAAAAGGATTAAATTTACATGAGGTTTGCATTGTACAGTGATGTAGATCGGTCCGAGTCATTTTGGAGCACCTTTGGAGCAGCAAAAGAACTTTTGGAGCACAAGTTTACACTCCATTTTTGTTCCCACCAATGTGAATATTATACATTAAGATGAATGTATTGGCCTGTCCATCCAAAGACATTGTCCGCTTTGCCTTCCCAAGTCTGTGCAACTTTCTGTTAGCATGAATCGCACGGCAGTTTTGATACACTCAAAGCAGAACTAGCGGTTACGTGTATAAGTACCAGGCACAACAACAATAAGCTGAATGATGAAGGACAGTATGAACTGTTGCAAATTAATATTTTAGGTTTATAGCTAAAGGTAAGCCAAACAGTATATTCCACAAAAATCATGTTAAAAGCAGGATAACATTGAGCACCAAATTTGATGTTTCATTGAAATCATAAAGGCTGCAATAAAACTGCAATTAATAATTCAGATAAAAAGGAAGCTGTTATCATTTGATTAACATCAATTAAAATTGATGTCAACTTCAAAAAAAAAATCAGCACATGAAATATAAATAAGTTTTAGAAACAATCCAGTCGAACTCGTTAAGTTTATTCCAAAGTTTCCATCCCCTCCTTCAGTTAGCATTCAGCTGAACTACCTGCTCACTGTGCCATCGCACATGATGGAACCCATGTAAAGGTAAACTCTAAACCAGGAAGTCGACATAAAAAAATATATAAGCTTACAGAGAAGTCCATACAAATTCTTCCCACAATGCACAAGTATCCTTGCTAAATATCGAATCTGAACAAAAAATCATCAGAATATTGCAGTCTATCTTATGTACTAGCCGCAGTTTTATTCAGGACTTTTTTACAGCAGGGAAGAGTCGTTACATCAACACTTACCACACTCTTTTTTTATATATAATATATTTGACATTGGTGTGCGTGCAATGCCTAGCTCTAGAAAGGTGCATTCCCTTTAGTATGCGGCTGCACTGCAGTGCACCGCACAGCAAGAAGTGCACTCAACGAAGCTATCTAGTCCACCAGACCAAACCACGAGCATTGCCCAACTTCCGAGTACTGTCAGTGTTTGACACAGAGATCAAATCGAATAGTACATCATTTAAGGCAATAATCGAAAGCTCTGAAAATTCCGGACAAGCCTACCATAATAATCCAGCCGTGTGGCAGGGCCTTGGCTATTATATTTTCAGTATTAATGAAGTGAAATTACGTTTAGCGCAATGTAGGTGCAAATTTCTCACGTTAGTCGCAAATGTAGCAGGATGTAGCAGGGTAAGCACTTTGGCACAGTTTGGCTCAAATGGCGCAGCAATCACATTACTGATGGTGCAGCAACTGTCTGCGGTTAGGAGAAGGCTGAAAGAGAGAGATGCAATGCACGATATTTGAAAGAAGGTTTAGAGCTTGATTTTTGGTTGCTTTCTGGAGGCAGCAGAAACAAAGCTTAGCCGACTAGCAAAGCTTGCCTTTTTTTCACTTCGACACATTTGTTTGAGTGGGGCCCAGAAGACCTCCTCCGACTTGCGTAACTAAAACTTTTCTGTTTGCATGGCTCTGTCATCAGGAAAGCATGTCCTCCAATAGGAAAAGTGACTGAGGTCGCAGCTACTGACATTGTTCAAATGCCACTGCTGACATGCAGTAGCATAAAAGATCCCCGAGGATCGTGCAATGGGGCCATCCAAATATGTGCATAGTGCAACGTTACCTTCACGTCCAAGCAACCATCCTCCTCCGTGGGCAATAAACGACAATGGATGGGTGAATCAGGCAGCGCTAATCAAAGGCCTCAGATACCCTTAAAAATCAACTGACTTTTTCGCATGAAGCACCAGATAACGGTGCACCCAATTAAATTTTTGTTGCCAAGTTTCGCATTAGCTAAAAAAGATGAAAAAGGTCAAATAAACATTAGTTGGGGTTGTGGGGCTATTTAGACAGCCTGTAGAGATTCCAGAAGCATGGAGTTGTTTCACTCCTTCTGATTAGGTGTTCAAATTCTTCCTCTATTCGAAATGTCTTGGAGTTTCGGTGGTCACAAGAATTATGTTCAGTGGATTCCATTTTTTTCATTAACGAAGATTTGTCTCAGATGACAGGTTACCTTTCAAACATTCCGAGTTCCATGTCATTATCGCACACGGCTGATGAAGAGAGAGTGAGAGAAACCCCAAGCAGCAACTTATCGAACTAGCGATTTTTTTGCGGTAAAGAACTGGACCTTTGTGATGCAAAATATTTCCTTCCCAATTGTCGAAACCTTATGGGTCGTGTTTCCGTAAAAATCCAGGATCACATCAATGCCCGTTTCGGAGATTCTCTAATGAATTGGGAAATTGGGAAACTCACCTGGGGATGTTTCTCTGTACCGTGCAAGCTGCTCGAGAAAAGCCGATAAACCCCTTGTCACGCCTGAAACGCAACGTGCGGTAATTAAAGATGAGACAAGGAAATGAAGTCGAACAAACCAATGAGGTAGAAGTAAGGCAGTAAGCTGGGCAAGCTGGAAGACAACAGACATAATAGAGAAAAACAGCACACAAGAACGAAGCCACAGAAAAGGGACACATAAGAACAATGCTTCTGTGTGTCATACGAGCTCCTTTTCTGTGTCTTTGACCTCATGCACCGTTTTTCTCATTAAGTCAATAAGGTAGATAGTACTAATGAAGCACCGAAAATGCCTATGGGCTATGACACAATGTTGTAGGTGTTGAGTATGCAATCGTCAATAAAACGACTCGTCAATCGAGCCTCAACTAGGTTAGCACCACTTACCACGAGTTCACTGCTTGCCTCCAGATGGATTCGTGCTGAAGCAGGAATGGTGGAGCGGTGCTGTCGCTCGACACCGACGACCTCACCGTTTCTCGGGCAACAGATATACATCGGTAGGTTGTTAACTGCGAGAAGAAACGACAAAGAGATACATTCTTGAACGATCCAGTCTGACACTTTCAAACCATGCACTGGCTTATTCACGGCTCTCCTCTTCCTAAGCTATGACCCCTAGCAATCCCTATCATTTTGTAGAAAACCTTTTCAGTGACGAACGTTTCATCGACGCGGTGACATTTTGTGGAAACTCGTTTGACGAACCGCACGCTCCGGCGACATTTCGTCAACAAAATAATTTCTTTGGCCAGGTGGATCTGATTGGGTTAATGGGCTTCACTTCAATAACTGTAAGTATACCAGATTTGAAAGAGCACCAGAAAACAAGGACAACAGAAGGAATGAAATGCAGATTTTGGGAAGATATAAATGACGAGGACAGAAGAAATCTTCGAGGCATTTAAAATCAGGGTGAAGGGCGCGATGCATGTATCAGCACTTCCTCAGTCCTTTCATCAGATAAGGAATTTGAATTCATCTCATGAGAAGTTTGATTACAAGCGAATGGTTGCATGTGGGTGTGTATATATATGTTTGTTTTTCTGAATAAAAATTCAGTCGAAAGTAGCGCAGACGTTTCGTCTATTCCTTCTGTTGTCCTTCGTTTTAAAATTCTTTTCGAGACGCTCTTAACATGATATTGGTATAGAGTGATACTGCTCTTTTGAACATATAGACCAAAAACTGCCCGAATTCTTCTAGCATCCTTTAGTATACCAGGCAGCTCTGACACCTGAAAAACACTTCCGTGAGCCCTAAAGAAGCTGTGATACAGGCTTTAGTTGAGCTAGTTTGTTCACTGATTTTTCTTTAACATTGACATTTTCTGTTGAGAACTGAGAACAGCACAGTCTGAGATGGGCCTATGCCGGAGCGAGTCGATCAATGATTCTACGATTCTAAATCGATGCATGAGCATGTCTCAACTTTCCAGCAACAGAAATTGAAGGTTTCTTTCCAGTTACATTACATACTAATTTTGAAAATATTAAGAATCCAGTCGCATTGTGATGGTCAACATAGGTTCATAGCTCTCTGGTATCGCACAGGAGATCGCGATTCAGGAAAACCGATATAACTTAACTTTTCGACAATATCCAGCCACACCCAGTGGCGGAAATGACTATCGACTATCAACTATCAATATTAAGGCAAATTCAGTTACAAAAAGTTACAAGCTGAAACAGCAATTATCACTTAGGACAACTTGCACGCATTCCTTGCGAGCGTACCTTATGTTCATCGACGGTACAGCGTTAAGTTTGGTGCGTAGCTTCATTCAGGAACATGCTCAGAGTACAGTCTGAGAGGACGGCGTAGGGGAAAAGTCTTTTCGGCTTACGGAAGCTGCCTACTGCCGCTGGAGATCAGGGTCATGTGGAAAGCGATGGAGCTTAATGACATTGCAGCCGCACTTGCCGGATTCCGTGCACGGTACATAGGTCCTCGAACAGTATTAGATGCTTTCCGCTGTTATTTGTGCACCCTATAGCCGAGCAATGGTGTCCCGATGACCGGGGACTGTCACCATCGAAGCCTGTGGCTCTCATTAAGTTTGGGAGTTCAAAACAGAGAAGCAAAGTCCGAACGAAGTTTGGAAAATGCACACACCAAACACCGGCGAAGCCTCTCATCTCGGGACTTTCAATCTTTTTAACGCACCAGCAAGGGGGAAAGCGCCGGTAGCCCTTCCCCCCCCTGCTCTCTCGCCCTCTTTCAGTATGCGTATAGCCATTTCCGGTCGAGGCGCACGACCTCGCGCGTATAGCTTTACTCTTTAGAGTTACTGACTCTCATCCGTGATTTTCGAACGCTGCACTGCTGATGCAAGTCGGTGGTCTTTGCTGGTGTGCTCGTACCCTAAGCAAGCACTAGCACTGATCTCATCCAGTTGACATCCGCTTTCTTATAACGACGAGTTCATATTACTGCCACGAATTCGAATGGTGCAGCACCATTTCCAGCTCTCATGGTTCGGCCTTTGCGAGATCCATTTTAACGTGCCACGCAAATGCGCTTACCTGTTGGCCAAAGTTTGCCCATTCCTGCTCGGTTCCTGAATGCAGGTGCCCATGCTGCTCATAGAGGGTCGTTAAACCTTTTGCGGGTGGACTCAGGAAACCAGAAAGCGAGCACATCACAATCTCTGTGGTGCTCCACGCTCATACAAGTTTCAAAATTTCGAGCACGACATTCCCGCCATGACAGTTACTACAATGTGGCCCGACAAATACAAAAGAAAATAGCCTGAATGAACATCATAGGTATAAAATTAATAATCACAAATAATAATGCTTACTTTACATTAGTGTAGATGATTAATTTTTTAATAGTAGTAGAAAGCTCCTGCACTCGCAGAATTTAAATACACCAATGCACATTGTGACAATTGCGTGTCGACGGCCATGTTGTTAGCGAAAAGTGAAGAATGGCGGCGTGTTCGAGTTTAGATACCATCAATTATTGATGTAATGAAAGCATCCTTTTTAATATTTGCTGCAATGTCAGTTCCTAAAAAGGCTGCAGCAGTGGACTTCAACATTCTCGATGACGTGAGATCTAATTGACGTTTAATCTTACAACTATGACGGCATTGCTTGTTGAAGTTATCAAGTCCTTATCGGTGACTTTATTCCCCATCATGTATGATGACTTTACTGCTTTACTTCCAGGACTTCTGGGGTGATTCTGAGGATGAATCAGGTATTGGAGATCCGAAGGCCTCAGACAGTGTTGTTCAGCATGCTGAATGTTCACTTCTCGCCGAGAGCAACGAGGAAAACAGCATATTCCTGGCAACTGGCCTCAACACCGAAGATCTCGACACTTGCTTCGATGAGGACTTCGACGACTGCCAGGAGAAACGAGACGTAGTAGAGAAGCCAGAACAGTCCCAAGACCTAAAACGATTGGAGATCCCGGAGTCCTTCAGCGACGGCTCTAACAGTCTGATTTTTGATGACGGGGAGTTTGAAGTAGCGCCGAGGAAGCGAAAATTTCTCGTCCCGCGGGAATCCTTCCTAAAACAGTAAGTTTGAAACTCTGGTTTCTTAGCTAACTTCGGTGACGTACGGGACTTCTCGATTAATCAAGGTACCCAGTAATGACTATCTGAGCCTGTAGAGTGATGTCATTTATTTGTTTTGTTTAGTTTACACCTTAAAAGCCCTAGGTGTTACATTGGGCTGTGGTAACGAAAAGAAACAAGACATACAGAAATATATAACAAGTAGTGCAGATGTAGCCTTGTATGGCGTCAGCCCCCATAATATATGTGGCTTGCACGTGATGTCATCGCACCGCACCAATCCTAATTCCTGCTTGTTCTTGCTGATAAAAAACTAATTCGGTGGTGCGAAGTACATGTGACAGAAGGTATACACACGCAGCAGCTAGGTCCTTCACAATGGACACTGACATGATGTCAATACAATGTATGTATCGTATTGTCGATCTTTTCCTCTGCACTGTAGCTTGTCGTAAAGAATGAGCTAGAGCTGTGGTTCTCAACTACTAATGCTTCGGGGCATCAGGGTCACC
>JAZHYW010069727.1:0-58435 GCA_037355805.1 Ixodes ricinus
AAAATAATCGTGCATGCTTAGTTACTCTCAGTCACTGGGTTGCTACTTTATTGCCTTCTTTCACGCTTCCGCATGCGCATTTTGAGAACGGAAGTCGCCGCCGGCATTGCTTGCTTCGTCGCCAGAAAGCAAAACACTGCCTCCGAGCATAAACTGAAACCTGTACGAGATATTGACGCCTCGTGGTCCGCTTAGCGAATCGTAAAGTAATGAGTGGGTTTAAACTGACAAATCATAACACTCACATTGAGCCCGTAGTCGGTGACCGGTTAAGACCCCAGTGGATGCTCCGCCATCAGCGCGAGCTTCCGGCCTTTGATAGCGCTTCGTCGAGCGCAGCCTAAGCCCAGCAGAAGGCAAGGAACGGCGTGCTGGAGGCGGAGCGACCACTGGGTTCTTAACCTGCCACGAACTATGAGCGCCACAGCTGTCAACGTGGAAATCTCAACTTTTATCTTGACTTAAAGATTAAGGGGGTACCAAACGGTGGCTCACATCCAGTAAAACGCCGTTCACATACTTGCAACCGAGTAGGACTGAGAAAGGGATGCGTTGCTGCGGAGCAGGTCCTACGCCGTCGCAAGAGGCTTAAAAACCGGTCTTGTCTCTCTCTGTCCTACTCGGTCGCAAGTGTGTGAACGGCATTAACAAGCATGACCTATGACAACAGTATAGTCACCTTGTATCCAGGAATCTGATCGTGACGACTCCTCCGCCCCTGACAAGATCTAACACACTGGAGCGTGCTTGCACTGGTAGGCATCTGAGGTTAGCGAGCTCAAAGATCCCGTAGAGACCGAGGGTAAAATTTATTCGGCTCTTAGCTGCATCGACAGAAGCAACTTGCCGAAGGGCGACGAGATGAATGCATGAATAATTTAGCGTACGTTTGCATGCTGAAACTGGCATGCCTGGAGGGTCATCACCTTCTAGCTTGAGATAAAAGAGACGTATTTATCCTACGATGTTTGATGACAAAACGCGAAATTAATCAATCCATCGAAATTAATCAATACATCGAAATTAATCAATCCATCGACTTGCTGTTTATGCAGAAAGCAAAAGAGATGATAGGCAAGTCACTAATACATGTTAAATTTGATTGATTCCAGTGGAATGTTTGATCTTTGTGACGTAATTCTGTCTACAATCGGACATAGTGGGCGGTGGATAGGCGTTACCATTACATCGTTTCGATTTGAGTAAATGTTCGTAGTGATTGATCTTCTGAAAAATACGACTTCCTCGTGTAAAGAAATAAGACTGTACTCGGCGTCAACTATTTTGTGCTACGTTGTCAAAGCTAGCCTAGCTTCCACAGTGCTCCAGCTCTGTGAAAGCTAGTTGCGTGAGCGCAGGCAAATGAGGCGCAAAAGACAAAGCCACGTGTTCTCGCAGCAGTTTGGGACTGCTTCATAGTCGAAGCTACGCTAGCTTTGACAATGTAGCACAAAATAGTTGACGCAAAGCATAGACGATTGCAAGCAAGGCCACTGGCCGCCACCATGTCTCTGCTCGTGCGGAAAAGCCCGTACAATTTCAAGCTTGCCAAAGCTATGTTCACGCGCAGGCTGCACGTGCTTGCAATCAGTCGGGACGCTATGCTTGCAATTGTCTATAGTTGACCAAAGACAAAACAATGTATCAAAACGTATAATTAAAGTTTTGTCCTGCTGAAAACATGTCGTTAGTTTGCGGTGTTCAGAGTCGTTCAAGTAGGTACAGGTATGTACACAACCATGCGTGGTAATATTTTTAAGCAAAATTATAATGTTAGTCGTGCTTCCTCCTCTCATCATGATCGTGATGTACTTATCACTGCGCATTCTTATATACGGGGTCGTAAAGACAAATCCGGGCTTCTTCTAATGTGGTCTGGCAACCCAGCTCAGTGAAGCTGACCGGACATATTCCGCTTCTGCGGCCACGCCATTCAACGGCGGACAATCGCATAATAAGCAATTCGCGACTTGCTCAGAAATTGTCAGAAATACGACTGGAGGGCGGCAATGCTGGAATCACTTCGGGCTGGAAAATGGTCCAAGAAAATCATTGCATGGTATGCTACAAAAAAACACAGGTTTACGGCATTGCCAAGATGTTCAGAGACTCTGTCAGCCAAGTGGACGTTACGGCAGACCGAGCAAAGCACAGACGACGGTCAAATAGCAAAATAAATGAAGAATTCGTCCGCGCATTAAAGCAAAACATTAACATGATCATGGGCGCAGCAATGACGACCTCGCCAATGAAATCGGAGTGGCAAGGTCAACAATCAGTTTGGCGGTGCACTAAGACCAGCAGAACACGTCCTGGTTGCTTATGAATTGTCAAGTCCTCACTAAGAAAAACAAGAAAGCACGGCAGCTCCGGCTTTCTGCGGTTCTTTTCACACGAGAAAAAACTTCATCCAGACAGAAAGCTGAATCGGCAGAATGGCTGATGGATCTGCCGAATGCCTCTGACGTGTCTAGAGTCATGAACACCAAATTTTCCGTCTCTGTGATGGTGCTGGCTGTTGCGAGGAGGACCTGGTGGCCGTTGGAAGGGTGGTTCAGCTGGACTCGGTTCCAGCTCACAAGGCAAAGAAGAGGCCCGGCTCTACAACAACATGCCCTAGCGTTGGCCCTGATTTGTGGCCTCCCCCAAACCCAGACTGCAATGCTCTCGACTACTATGTGTGGGGCGTGGTCGAGGCAAAGGTGAATGCCAAACGTCACAACACCAAAGATGTCCTGAAGGCCTCCATATATAATACAGGTGATGACACATGAACAAGGCGCAGACGAAGCACGGCTGCTGCCGTTTCAGGTTCACGCTTAAAGAAGCTCGTGGCACCTGATGGGGTAATTTCGAATAATTTAATTTTCTCTTAGGTATTTTCAAATTTCGTACCAAGTTTGGTACGTATATATTAATATTTTCTTTACCTTTTTTTTCGTTTTACCTGAATATGATGAATTTTCCGGATTTATCTCGACGACCCTGTACTTGCACACAATTGTGTATTTAAGAACCTGTGTCTATTTTAAACAACAAAGATATGTCGAAATTCTGTTCATGGTCCTGTATCTATCACGCTGAATAGCTTCATTACAATTATTCTGTCTTCAACCTGCACCATATACCGAATATATGCATCATATACCTAAAACCCTGTACTCAATACTGAAGTTCCCGAAAATAAATAAGTTTCCTAAATAAACTAAAAAAGGCAATTTTAATGACTAAATTCCTACAACAGCTATTTGTACCCATCCTATCCAGTACGACCAACCTTAAAAGAACCAACTTTGCCAAAAGTAAGTCATTGGAGTATAAACAGGTGCTCGTCGCACGTTAAAAAAAGGTCTCAGCTTGAAATCAGATAATTAAAATTATCTAGCCAAACACTCTTGCTTTGTAGAACTTGTAGTTGAGCTAGTTGATGAACGTTATGAAGCATGGTGCAAGGCGCAAGAACAACGGACACAAGGAAGAACGCGCCTGTGTGTAACGTAGAAAGTTGAGCTAGCTGGTACTTGTGCGCTGTTTTAGGTATGTCGCCTGTATGTGTCTTCTCCCGTAAAGGCGCCTGTGTGTGTCTTCTTCCTTGTGGTCGTTGCTTCTTTGCGCCTTAAATCATGCTCTTGTTTTGTGTTCTGAGACATCTAGAGTGACTTTTTTCTCCAGTCGAAGGTAAATACCTGAAGAGATTTCAGACAAGTGAAAACGGGCAATCTTATTGCGTTGACTAGGTTTGACTTGAGTGCAGTGTGCATTTATTACTTGTGTAGATATTGTACATGTCTGCATAGTTTAGGAACATGACTCCTATCTGCTGCTGTCTCGATAGCTACCGAGTTTAGAGTTATGTTTTTTTGCATGGCAAAGTCGTAAGCTGCCGGTGTCTCGTCCAACTACAATCGAAAACGACAAAGCAATACTCGCAGACACGTCAAAACACGTTGTTGTCAGGTTTTTTTTTTTTTTTTACGCTTGAATGAAAAGGTATGTTTTCAACAAAAAATACGTGCTAGTGAACTTGCGCTATTAGTCAACATTTATTTGATATCTATATTTTTAGATTGGGTTGAGTGCACGGACGCCACGTTTTAAGTTGCCCAAATTCTACACTTAGACGAGCAAACCCAGCATTAAAAAAAAACTACCAGGGTGATATTAACCCTGATACTCAGGAACAAAAAAGGAAAAACGTAAAGGGAGAGAGAAAAGAATAGAAGGCAGATAACGCTTCGACGCATCAACGTTTCGAGGCGCTCTCTGTCCGCTGTTGCCTCATTGCACTTCAAATTGTTTCATCTTACGTGCCCCAGCCTCGAGTTAGCATCACAACAGTATAATTCCCCCAGCTCGCCTGCACAATAACTATTTTCGTTAAAAGAGAATACTATGTTGTATACGAAACATTACGGTGATGCGCTACGTGCTGACTGGCACAACGTGGTAGCAGCGTGAAAGCGCGCAGCACCTCTAACAGGCTCAATTTTCGGGACAGCGAAGAAAATAAATATTAATGGGATAGCACAGGAATTTCAAAAACCGCAAGTGCAAAACAAGAAGCGGCCGTAATCCAAAAGAGGCATCCCCTGAATACGAGGCGCGTAATTAGTATGTATACATCCCGCTTTGCACGTCTTGTTCCTCCGCATTACTCTCCGTCAACACCTTTATGTGTTTCACTGCGACCTTTCACTTCGGAATCCGTGCGATGTTCTACACTTGGTTTCATCTAAGCCCGAACGCAGCCACGATCTGATGGAGCTAGTTGCGCTGTGCGTTCGGTTAGAAAGCAGGAAGCCTAGTGGGTGTCCGGTGTCTCCGCTTTAGATGAGAAATTTATACAGTGCAGTACCACATCTAGCCTTGGGGTCCTTAACTTGCATCACGCAGTAGTGATACACGACCGCACGCCGTGCATGGAGCTCATATCTAGATCAAAATACGAAGGGGTGGGCCTTGAACTCGGGAGCCTCTGGGTTCTGCAGTTCGTGATTGGTTTCGATAGCAAACTCACAAAGACGACGAGGGCCGTCACGGTACATTTTTGGCGGTGCTTAAGGGCCCCATAGGAACCTACAGCGCCGGCTGTGCTCGGATTTACTATGAAACGAAATAGACCTCAAACGCGTTCAGCCGATGCAACTTCGACACGCAATGCGCTACCCAGCGATTACCGGACATCGGCGCAGTAAGGCACGAATCAGAAATGTAAAAGAAAACGCGTCATCTGGACAAAAAAAGGGCAGGACTTGCCTCTCTGTGGTGTGAACTCACCGGGGACGAAGCGATAACGTATAGCCTTCTTCGCGGTGTACAGTTCACGCTCGACTGATCACCCGCACCCGTACGCGGCAATTCCCCGCGAAGGCCGCCCTGGAAGTTGGCGGCGCCTTCTTCGCGGCAGGCACACGAGCACTTAGCTCATGATGTCCGCGGACACGTCCACCTGTTTACCGAGGTCCACCGCGATCGCTCATTTATCCTGGCGGGGGTGGCAATACTCGAGCGACCCCCACGCTGACAGTGCAGTGGAGCTACGCGCTCGAGAGTCCAATCAACCCCTTTCGCCATCAAGCTCTTCACACAGCGCGTGGGTGTGGGCGGGAGCGTGATTACGTGGAGAAAGATGGACGTTTGACTGGTCCGAAGAGCAGCTAGCTTCCACCGCACTGTCAGCTGAGAAGTGAGCGGAGTATAGGTGCTGCCGACGTCGGCGGATTCCTACCGACGGAAACATGCAAACTTGGCCGCTTTGTGGGGAAACTCGCAGAGGGTGAGGAGCGCATCGCCTGACCCCTTCGCACGACGAAAGCGGCGGCGTCGTCCCTAACCTTGCCCCTCGTGGTTCGTATCTCGCCACGCCAATTGCTATAATGGATGCATCTTCGCGTGAGGCATGAACGCATGGTTTCGAAAGAGAACCGGCGGTCAAAGAGCGCGGGCATTCTACCTTTCTTCTCCTATGTATATAGCGGAGATGTCAGCTGAATTCGAGTTGCGTAACGTCGACGGAGAAAATTATAATTGAGCATCCTGGCTTTCTAAAAATTGGCAGGTGTGCTCTTGTTGCTGTTGTTCCTACGGCGAAGTTTCTACGAACATCACGAGGGTATTTACCGAGCGATTGAGACGTAATGTTGTATCTTTGCGCCCAGTTGGTGCGTCCTGTGGCACAATGTAATACCGTATAGCGTTAAAGCATATCGCATACTGTGTTTTTTTTGTTTTGTTATTATTCTGCGTTGCTTAAGGAGCATTATTGAAGGAGAGTAATCACTTACATTCGTCGTTTACTAGCATATGTACGATTTTTGTACACGCACACAGACACAAAAACACTGATAAACGTTACTACCAGGAAAAAGATAAACAGTAGGATATACTTAGATAGATGAAAACATGCACAAATTACATTGGCGTAACAAAAATTAGAAAGCAAGTCATTCCAAAGCACTGAAACAGTTTTGCAATAGATATTTAACCAAGATGAGGTAGGTAAAGGACTGAAAGATGAAGCGTATCAGTCTGCTCCCACCTTAGTATTACAGACTTAATCCAATAGTGAGTAAATCAACGAGGTAAAAACCAACAAAACATTTTATTAGAAAAAACAATTTATAAAAGAGAAAATCAGAAAAAAAACATTCTGGTGAAACCTAGCAAAGAGAGCAGGCCCAAAATCAGCAGCGGTTGTTTAAATTAACATTTGGTTGTTTGTGTTCTCTTTCTGTTGTTGTTTCATGGTCTTGTTTCTTCTTCCTCATTAAATTGTCGAGTGTAATGATGTATTTTTCGGTGGTTTGGAAGTTGTTCCAGGGAAGTCTGAAAAATTAATTAGAAAGTAGTTACTGAGAGCTTAAGAAGCGCAGGGTGTCCACTACAACTAATCATCACTCCACAGCCAATGGGATGGCGGCATTAGCCGACACGAACGCCCAAGAACCAATCGCAAAGCAAGAGGCGTGAACATAAGAAGCCACGCCCTGCGTTTTTCTTTTAAGGTCACAGTGACCCATTCCATTCTTCTATTCAGTAGGTGAAACTTTGAAAGCGTCAGTTCTGTTGTTGAAATCTCTCATTTTGCAAGAGTGATCCAGCATGTGTGAAACAAAATATGGCGGCACCAACTGGTAAATAACATGCCATCTGAAACACAAAAAAATTAAAAAATTAGCGGCGAGTTTTCACTTAATCTCCCCTCCCCCCAAATCCCCACCTCGATTGAGAAAAAAAATAGAGGGTAGATCTGAAGGCATCCAGCATTGAGGTCTACCCACTGTCCTTCCAATCTAAGCTAATCAGAGCGCGGTGTCGTTCTGACATAACCGCAACTCCTGCGCAAGAAGCAGACGACTTGCTCTCCGAATAGCCATCATCATAGTACTGTTATACGTAATTTAACATTGTGGAGATGTTTACCTCGCAATAGTATAGAAACTTAGAAAGCGACACGCAAGGCGCCTCAACCTGAAACCTTGAAGATGCTCCAGGCAATATCGACCAAGCAGTCTCTGGAACTTCAAATGTGAATGCAAGAACCGGTACGGTGACAACACGCTGCTGCGTAACGTTATTAAAGTGCATCATTATGCAACGCGTGTGGCGGGAAATACATTGTGCGTGGCGCCCCTAATGCATGTGCTACGCTCGGATGCGCGACATCATTGGTGTCAGCGAAGTTGTTTTTTATGTCGCGCAACAGACAACACCAAAAGATCTGGATTGAACTCCCTTTCTATATATAAATGTAGTCGAATGTCGAACAGATCGTACGTGATCGAGATGAGCACGAACTTTAGACTCGTATACTCATAAAGTTGAGCTGAAGTACGTGGTCTGAAACAGCGAAGCCGCGGGCGGGCTGATGGCGCGTTCTGATGCACGGGAATTACGAAAAACCTTTTGTTTGGTTTTCTTTTTCTTTTTTTACGCGAGATTTCAACTGCAAATTGTTGCCCAGTTTAGAATGCACTCCTGAAAGCAAAAAGTTGAAAAAGTTAGGGGAAAAAAGTTAAGAATATGGAGATGGCGCGTGAGTGGGTTCATTCTTTGAATGCAGTTCTGTAAGCTCCCCGACACTTACTTTCTTAAATACATCTTCAGAAGTGGCCGCAGTTACAGCACTTTTGTTTAAAATAAAACCAAGTTAAAACAACAACAGTGTGGCGGTATAAAATATTAAAAGAGTCCGAAAATACGTACCCAACGCTACCTTTTAACTAGACGCAATGTGAAAAAAAAAAGATGCTGCTTCACTTTAACTAACAAAGCAAAAAAAGTTAGCACACGAGCTTTTGTAGAGGTGATAAATTTGACTATTCACACAAATTCTTCACAATTAATGATTTACGACACTTGTGCGTTATTTACCTGTTGCAGGTTTAGAATAGGATAAATACTTTCCATAAAGCAGCTTCCTCCTTGCCAGTATTGGTAGTTCACTGCTCTCCACTGTCCTCCTTTCCAGCGTTCACTCTGCTAAAGGGAAAAGGGGGGTGAGCTTTGTGGTATCAGCTTGTTTATAGCAGCTTGTGCTTTTTTCCTTAGCCTCGCCATTCACTGATCTTTCAATTTCCCTTTTAATTAAGTAAGCCATTGCTTTTTTGCTACAGGAAGCAGTTAATCTCTTCCAGATAGCGCCTTCTTAACCTCCCCCTAAACGCCGTAACAAATCATCTGATCAGCCTCACATCCGTCCCCCGGAACGGCAACACTGCGAAAGCGCCATCGAGATGCTTCAGTATAATGCAGGCACTCTAAGGCCAAACATTAGCCAAAGTACGAGCCAATTTTTCCGCCGGTCCGAACTTGGCCATCAGTTCGCGCAGCACGTCCTGATAAACTCCCATAACCGATTAATCGGGCAAGAATAGCCTCAATGCTAGCCGAAGTTACCCATATCAGCGGCCTATGAACTCGGCAAAGGCCATCCGCCCCGGGAAGAACACGTTCGAACGGAGATAATGTTCTCCAAATAAGCGTCTGGCGCATCTGCAAACTGCATCCGAGAATCAAAAGTAGCGGCAGTATAGCAAGCGCCGCTTCTGGCGGGCCATTCCGTCGGCCTCAAGGGGCGGAAGGCTCTGCAGAAAGAGCGGTGCGCTTCCGGCAGACGTGTATACCAGACGACAGAGGGGCCCGTCGTGACTGCTTCAGCCTCTCTTGCTATGCAGATCATAAAAGCCTGGAACTGTATTCGGAAAATCCGGCGGCGGGAAACTCTCAAGGAAAGAAAGCATTGACCGCCGTTCGCGTCGCAGGGCCTTCGCGGGACGCGGAAGGCTGACCTTGAAAAAGGCTGCCGAGGCTCCGCCGTCCGTGACCGGGCCATTCATTAGTGTCGTCAGAGCCAATGCAAGGAGTTCAGAAAGAAGGTGCTCTAACGACGGTGAAATGGCGCGGTCCACAAAGAGGCGTTATCGCCAGCAGTACCCCCCACCCGATGTCCGCGCCGGCTCATCAGGCGATGGCACGTGATTGTTTACTCTTACGTTGGCTGGATATCATCAATAGTGACGCCATGTCGATTAGATTGTTGGCTGAAGCGCCGAAATGCCTGGCAGCGAAGCCTGGAATAGTACACCTATGCGGTCCCAATTGTTTTTCGTCACCTCGTGACCCTGAACGCTGTCTCCGGCGGCTGATTGCGTTTCAGAGCAGAGTGGCTCTTTTCCGTGTTTACGTTCATAGAACGTATTAGGGATTGAGCATGAGTTGTATAGAAAGTAACCATTTTGATGAAGACCCGCTGGTTAGGTGTTATAGCACTACTAGCATGCTGGAAAACCTCTAACCACGTCAAACCGATAGACTTTGATGCTTCAACAGGATCAGCTCAGCCGCTTGTGACTGCACTGCCGGCGGCATTGCAACCTGAATATATTATTATGCCTGGGGGTAAAGCATTGGAAATTTAACGATGTAGAATATATCTACATCAACTCATGCATTGAACAACGTGTCACCAAAAACGTATTTTTTTTTTTTTCATAAATGAAAAACGCATTGCCAGTTGATCAGTCTCCGCCCAAATATATCACTAGCGATCCGGACCAGATCCCAAAGTTTCAGATCTTGCCGTTATCTGATTCAAGCGTTATATGTAATTTCATAATAATCTGAATGGGAAAGGGTTTTCGTTTCCGTAGCTGACGCTATTAATCTCCCTATATTAGTGGGCTTCGACGGCTGTCATTTTCATATTGAAATTTTTCGAAAAACGCTTATAACTTCTGAATCAGAAATTGGCACCCTTTGGAACTTTGACATCTGGACAGGACCGCAAAAGCTCTATTTGGGCGGAAACCGAGCATTTAGCAATGCGTAGTTTATTTTTGTGCTAAAAAAAATTTCTATTTCGGGGACTGTATAGTAAAAGGTAGTAGAAGAAAAGCGTGATGTACGTCGAAGCTTCGCTTACTGAAACGCAAAAATACTTTATATGCTGTACTTGGGCTAATAAAAGGTTTTCTTTAACATTTTCCTAGTGACCCACGCTAGTGATGCACAAGCTATTATTCTTTATTAGACCCCCAGAACTCTTAATTCTGTTTGACGCTTATGGCACATAAGTCGATCATAGTATAGTCTCATGTGCCAAATAAGAATTTTCCATACGCACATGAAACAAGTTTATTATATAGGAAAGAACAATCTGAGTCAACGTTCATGGCAACCCTAACATTAACGCTCATGGTTTCAGTTTGTCAAAATTTTCAGGAAACATACCGCCATTACCTTCCGCTCTTTCTTCATGAGCTCATATGTCATTCCATAAAGCCGGGGTCACGCTGCTTAAACATCATACAAAAAAGAGTCTGCACACAGATTCGAACGCGAGTTTCCGCGGATCCGTGCTTCGAATGCCGCATGGCAACGAGCGCAAGGAGAAAACTTGGCACGCAGGCATTCGAAACACGGAGATTGTGGTGACTCGTATTTGCAGACTGTCTTCTGTATGATGTGCGAGCAGTGTGGACCCCGGCTATCACCAAAAGTTAGTTTGCAAAAACGAGTCACCGCCATATTCGTGGCTCAAACGCCGCATGCCAAGTTTTCTGCTTGAACTCATTGACGTGCGGCGTTCGATGCACGGATCTCGCGGTCACACGCGTTCCTATCTTTATGCAGGCTATCTTTTGTATGATGTGTCCCACGGCGGCCATCTTGACGAGGCTTAAAATTTGTCCCCTAGATGCCCTAGATGGCAACACCGATCCGTGTGGCCTTTAACGTGGCCGAGAAACTGTGGTATGGTTCATGGCACCGATGTTCCGACCAGTCCCCTCTGCACGTTGCACGTTCACAGCGTGCTCTCGCCTGCGTCACGCGGTGCCAGCGCTGATTAGTATGCTCGGCTGCTAAGCAAAACAAGCTAACCTATCCAGCTCATCTATAAGTGGAGGGGGATCGGTGGCCGAGTGGGCTAAAGCGCACACCCAGCTCGACGCGCGTGGGGCGAAAGCTCGCGCTGCAGAACCCAGGATCCTGGGTTCAAGCCCCACCCTGCCCGTTTCGATCTGGATGAGCATCGTACCGGCGTGCGGTCGTGTATCACTACTGCGTGGTGCACGTTAAAGACCCCAGGCTAGCGGTTGTACCGCACTGGCTAAATTGCTCATCTACAGCGAGTGACTCGTCGCAACTTTAAATGGCTGACCAACTACACGCTGTATAAATATCCCCACAACCCAATTTTTCTATAAGTGGATACAAAGAGAGTTTTAGTAGATCGTTCCGATGACTCCGATAACGATACCCGATACTCCGCCGCCGCCTTTACGCATGCATCGTATCGTTATCGGGGGTATCGTATAGGCATCGGAACGAGCTACTAAAACTCCCTAAAGCTAGGCGGCTTTCATTCTCTGATATCGGTGTCTGATCAACAGTGCAGTAAGTTCTACACAATTTTGTGCAAGACATCAAAAAGTTAGACATAGATCTTGCGGCTTGACTTGTTATTTTTTCATAAATAAAAAAAAAAAACTCGCTTGGCTTAAACGTTTAGCAGGCTTTCTCTTTCAAGACAGAGGTTGACAAAAACGTCTGTTAGAAAGGTGACGACGCTTGGCGATTGACTTATCCGATCAATACGGTAACAATTGAAAAGCGACTGTATGTTACAGAATACTGCTTCAATGAACAAAATGTTAGGGCTCAAACTAGCTGGGGATGGTTGAACATATTTTAAGGTAAAACTTCGAGACTGGAGATAAAAATGAAAGAATTTGGCTGTTCTGTCGTCCTTCGCCTTTTTTTTTAGTTTTGAGATTTTGTTTTAACACTTTTTTCGTAGGAGGACGCTGCAAACTGGATAAAGTGCCTAGATAAAAGCTGTGCCTACAGACAATTGTACTCCTTGTGGTGCCGACTAATTTAGGTAGTTCGAGTTGATCGCTCCGATATCTCCGATAACTATATTCGCTTCCCGCGTCTTTGCGGATGCATACCATATTGCTATCAAAGTGAAAAACCTATCTGGATGTTTTCATCTCAATTCAAGCACAATTTTGGGGTCAATACTTCCATTTTTAAAAAAATATATAGTATATTTTTGGGGTTCATTCCTGAAATCAAAGAGAACGCAAACGGAAAGCTTGGTGGATTTTTCTTGTTTCATGTTATTTACCATTGAAGCGGCCGAGGCCAGAACCGACGATTCTCCCACCTGTCGGGGTCACAAGTACGACAGCTCGCTATTTTCTCACTGCTCAAGCAATGCACTAGGACTCTCCTTTGACACTTTGAAAATATATTTCACTATGGTAAATTGAATGAAAAGAAAATCTTGTACTTTAAAATTATAGAATAAAATGTCTAACAATCTCCCGTTGGTGATTTTCGGCAAAGTGTTGCAAGTTCTTATGTTTGGACTATTGAAGATATTTTAATTACTTTGATATCACCAGAAAGCTCAAATAAAGATTTTTATTTATTATGATTTTTGATTTTATTTGTACAAATAAAGGTCTTGTATACATTTGCTTCATACACCAAGGTAGTATCGTGATCTATCGTGAAATTATAATAAAATATAGTATTTTGTGTATATAACAGGAAATAAGGCTTCAATATATTTAATTGTGCGTTCGAAAACGGCAACCTTTATTGTTCGATCACCGCGCTCGGCATCGACATCTTGGTCCGAAGGGCACCAGCGGGCGGGCATCAATCTCCGACGATCCGCTCGACGACCATCCACCCGCCACATCCTATGGTGACTACGCAGAGTGATGACCATTTTTGTTCACCTTGATCTTTACTTAAGAATGCAAGATTCATTTCATTTATCCGACGCTTTAATATATATATATATATATATATATATATATATATATATATATATATATATATATATGGTATATATATACACATATATATATTTTTACAGTAAAGTACGTTCCGAGTTTTTACGCTGGCTCTGGCTTTCATAGTTCTCTCTCACCTTCCCGAACGAACCTGACAGTACGCTTGCATGTGCTACATGGGCCATTTTCGTCATCTTGCGTGGTCTCTAAAAGAAAATATTCACATCTATGCAGATGAATGAACCGTACTGATCGAACGGAATAATTGGTACGAAGCCGCCAGAGTTCGTGTTTCGGCGGCTTCGCAACAATTATTCCATTTGGTCAGTACGGTTCATTCATCTGCATACTCACATGTACTACACTTGACATTCAAGGGTGCGTCAGTTGTGAGACTTTCTCCAAGCCAGTCGCGCTTCCTGGTTGTAATAATGTCTGGCAGTGATTCATCTCATATTCGCTCGTACGAGATGCCACCGAGAATCTAAGAACTCGTCTACCAATGCGAGAAAACGACGAGGGACCAAATATGCACGAAGGATACTTAGGGTGTCATGCCTCGCGTTCAGCTGTGTCCCTGCAAATTACTGGTTGCTTCGTATACATACATGTCAGGAAGCGAGATTCAAGTAATCAATGTGACCCTTATTTACATGTTCGCGCCTTGGTCATCCTAATGTGGTTGTGAATAAGGTTGTTTCCACGTATGCGGAGAAAAGAGTCCTTTTGGCCTTTCCGCGGCATTTAGTTGTTTTTTTTTTTTTCTTTTTTTGAGATAGAGAAAGAGAGAGGGCGATTCAGTCAAGGTTAACAAAAGAGGTGTTTGTTTCGCTCGCTAGACAAGCAAATCTCAACAGATAGCTTTAAATTAGGACGATTCTAAATTGAAAGTAAAATGAAATTTAAAGAATACGAACATTTTAGTGGAAAACCTGAGACTGAGGTATTGACAGACGACGACAAGCCAGGAAGGAGAACATTGTGTTTTCCCGGCTAAATGTTGTAAAGTATCCTCAAGAACTTATTTCCAAGCAACTTTCGTACATTGTTGCAAAAGACAAACAAATTAGGAAAATTCCGAGCACAAAAAGTTTGTAGTCGTACCGTTCTTCCATAAGATTTCACACAATTTAAAATCAGTCGGTGATAAGTTTGGTTTACGCATAGCGTTTAGCACAGATTGCAGTTTGAAACATTTAACTCCGTTCGCTTCCGCCCAGAAAGGTTGTTTAAAAAAACACAGGGAAAAGTCTGTGTTTGTGTTTCAGGTGTAGTTTACAAGATCCCTTTTGATTGTGGTTTGTGCTGTATAGGTCAAGCGAAACGTTGTCTTAATGACAGACTAGGCGAACATAAACGATGTGTCAAAAACAAGGATCCATATTCCGAGGTATCAAAGCATATTCAGGAATGTAGGAATTGCGTGCCATTATGGAACTCGACAACCACAATTGTAACAGAAAGAGACGACCACAAGCGCCTGCTGAAAGAGTCAATCGCGATAACGAAGCATGGGAATGCAGTGAACAAGCCCTCTTTGTCTTTAGATGCGAAATGGAAGCGATTTCTAAATCTATAATGGTATTGTTAACATTACTTCTTTTTTTTTAATTTGCTTTTCTTTGTGCAGTTTTATAGCTGACTCTCTCGGTGAAAGGTCCAGTGCAATCCGTAATTTCCCTGCGTTTTTTTTTTTTTATGAATGATGTGGTCATTTTTGGTGCTGTCAGTTATTTTGTTGGTTTGACCCCATTGTTAGAGGTCCGGTGTCGTGTCTTTGTGGAGAGAGGTGGTGTCGTGATTTTTGTGAGAGAGGTGGTGAAGAAGGTTCCCTTTCCTTCCTTCTTTTTTCAACCCAGTATAAAGGGTCCTGTCCTCAATAAAGGTTTAGCTGTGTTTGAGACGTTCTCCTTCTCTTCCTTGTCGTCGTCTGTCAATACCTCAGTCTCGGGTTTTTCACTAAAATGTTCGATATACACCAGCTCACTTGCGCCCTTACGTTCTGCTATTGAATACGAGTCAAAAAATTCAATTAATTCTTTAGACGAAACGTTTATTATTTAGATGTTAAATTAGATTTTTCAGCCTCAATTTTCTTTCAAACAAACAAACTTTTTGAAGTTTCGTGGGCGAGTTAGAGAGTTGATTTATACCAAAACATTCTTACAAATTTCAAGCTGAAAACAGTGCTAATAAAACTTGGAGGATGCTTAAGCTCCGCCTTTAAAGGGACAATGACACCCCCAAAAGTTTAGTTTTGTTTTTTGCCAGGTGATTCATTATGGTGTCAGAAGACCACCCAATCAATATTTTTCTATAGCGCCGCGTATATATTTTAATAAAGTAAAAAAAACGCAACTGCTAGAAACCGAAACCGAAACTGGGAAGAAAGAAGAAATATGCGGAGCACGAGTTCGTCTGATTCTTGCACAGGGTTTGCGATGATGTCAGAATGCCGAGCTCTTATTGGCTGATTCGAAAAAAAATAGTGGGTAGACCTCAAGGCATCTAGAACTGAGGTCTACCCACTATACTTCCAATCAAAGCCAATCAGAGCTGAACGTCATTCTGACGTCACCGCAATTCCACCTCAGGAGGCAGACGACTTGCTCTCCGCATAGAGAAGAGAGAGTTGGCGGAAGTCACGTGGCTGTGCAACTTTTTTTTTCTTCAATCAACGTATTTGTGCATTTTAGAAGCCACAAAAAATTATTATCACATTTCTTTTCTATTTTTGAATATTGAGTGTGTGCTTTCGATCACCCACGACTGTGAATATATTTGGTGGTTGTGTCTAAAACAGAAAACTGCACGTGACCACGGAGAAGAGAGTGAGCGCGACTCGAACCGTCCAGTTCTCCATCGGCGGTTTTCGGGCGGTAAGAAAATGAATTTCGAGCCGCAAATTGTGTTCTGGGTAGTTGGGCTCTTCTATGCCATGTACAAATAAAAATCTTGGCGAACATGCGCCACCTGCATCATTTTTTTTCCCGTCTTATTGTTTGAAATTTTATATTTCCTCAATTAAACACAAGGGCGTTTTCAGATAAGATCGAACAACCATGTCCGGTGACCATTTTTTTTTAAATTTTGATGAAAAAAAATGTTTTGCTCGCTTCATGCCCAGAAAAAAAAAATCCTCGTTTTCTAAAAAAAAATATTTTGTCTTTGCGAAAAAAAAAAAGTTGTAAGCAACCTTTCAGTCAAGTGTGCGTTTTGCGTATCGCGCGATGTTGACATTTCGTGCGGCTTCCCCCCCCCCCCAGTTTTATTTAGTTACCTTTTTTTACTTATACATTTATTGACAATTTTACTGACAAATTCGACATAAGAATGATTGACAAAAAGTATTAATCATCCACTAATAGGGCCGTTATTTTGAGAAAAAGAATCGCAAACACGGCACATTGCGCAATGACGCCCTGAATTAACTTTTTTTTTCCTCCGTATCTATAAAAGCTAAGGTCTTAAACGTTTGCCAGTGTGTTGCTCTGTATATATTTAATCTGGGCATGAAATATCGTTGTCCTGGTTAGCGGAAGAAATTTACAAGATTTGCTCACACAGGGGCATTTAATTATTTTGAAATTTTGAAAATTTCACTCCGACACTGCGCATTATTTTGAAAATCATTTTTAAGAAAAAGGCGCACTTTTAATATTCTTTAAACTTTCTGAAATTAACGTTTATGATATGTACTAACAGAGTCTGCAAAAACATAATGCAATATTCGTGTGGCTTTTAAGTTATAAAGCGAGGAATATGGCCAAATTGACGCTGACGCCATAAATGGGCGTGCACATACCCGTTCTTCACAATTTCGTTATTATTAAAAAGTGTAAAAATTCTTCGGGGTGGTCAGGAAGAGACAAATTGACAGCACAGAGGTGGACGGTATGTTTTGAAGCGAAAATTTCTAAATACATAATAGATTTTCGTACAACCGACCCAAAAATGCCCATGGGCCGGAGCGATCGAGGTGCGCCACCCTGCAACATGCTTCGCGATACCTGTTTCAACAGCCGGCGTTAGCGTCTCTGTCTACGCGACGTAAAGGAAGCAACAGGAGCGACTTTGCAAACATATCAGCCTACAACCTTGGCGGTAACATGATATAGGAGGCAGGGCGCGGCAGAACCTGAACCTGCGCCGCCTGTGAGCGCCAATAGATCCGCCGCCGTGGAGGGCCGCACGACGCGTAGAATAAAATATTGAAAATTGCATTGATAAGATCTGTAACAATTTATATGACAACGGTTTGGAGAATCGTGAAATCCAATTTGTGTATGCTCATGTGACCTACGTCAGTGATGGTGCAGCAAGCCATTTGAAGAACAAGTACCAACTACACGAGTTGCAGAGCAACAACTACACGTCAGCGAAGTGTATTTTGTTCCGCAACTGGACATGACAAGAGTGCCTTCGATAGAATCGGGGGTCGTGTCAAGCACCAGGCAGCGTTCTACAACCTCCGACGGCCCACCACGTCGGTGATCAAGTCGGCGTCAGAGATGGTTGCCCCACTGAACACTAAACTGCCAAACGTGAAACTAATCTACCTCCCGAAAGCTGACGTCAAAGCGTTCAGGAAAATGAAAGCAAAGGAGTCGGACTCTCCGTTGAGCGTGGAATTCAGCCGTGTCACTTGCGGCAGTGTACGCGGTCCGACACTGCGCAACCACAGCTGTTTTGCAAGAACAGTAGACGCAGGAAAGACATATCTTTGAAAGTAGATTTTCCTATGGCTGCGAAAAGCAGACCGAGGTCGCGAGCTTGCGGTGCCACCGAAGAAGAAACGAACAGTGATCGGTACAGGCAAAACGGGGAAAAAATGTTCCTCCCCGGAGTGCCAGGAGAGCGCCGTGACCGACTGAGGTCAGCGCCCGGCAGAACGAATGCGAGCGACAAGCGCCGAATGTGCGCACAGGATCTTGATTCATTAAACTTCTTTCAATTTTACCACTTCAAACATGTACGTGTTTTTTCATTAACACTATATAAACCTGGTCGTCAGCAGCCCAGCGTCCCTACGAAGGCTAGGCTCCGAAATTCACTGATCCGAGAAATCTGTGTTTCAATTGTTGACTTGCACTTCAAACTCGCCTGTAATATTTCGTATGAATCCATATTTTCCACGAACTCCTGTCACAGTGCTTCCTGTTTACAGACTTCCTCCTACATTTTTCAACCCCTTTCTTTCCCTTGTTTGAAATCGGCAACGTCCTACCTTTCTCTACTCCCGTTACGGCAATTCGGTATATTTAGCGCTCTGTAAAATTAAAAAATAAAATACTATTGCAAAGCATTTTTGAAGAGCCTGACAGAACAGATGATGAGTTTTGATTTGTGAAAAGTGGAGGAAAAATTGAGATGGTCCTCCACTTTTAAATTGATTTTCCAATTATTGCAATATCTGTAACCTGTCTACATTTCAGTGTATTTTCTTAGAAAGTTTACTGTTTTCAATTTTAATGCCAATTTAGGCGAATATAAGGCAAACGCGACAAAATCTTGTTAAAAATTTGAATTTCCAGTCTTTTAATATCCGGATCTATAAAGCTCTGAACTGCTTCGTAATCGAAAATGCATGTTTACCTCCATTTACTTTATGAACAGTCTCTGCACAAAATATATTAAACCTAAGGCGACAAGTTTTTCGTTTATAAATATCCAGAAGGACGGTTTCACGCAAGTCGCAAAAACGTGCGGAAAATAAAATTTCTCTTGAGGAACAAAAATATCATCACTGTCGGTATGACACTGATGATATTTTGTTCCTCAAGAGAAATTTTATTTTCTGCAAAAAGGTCGAATACGTGTTTGCGCTTGCACAACAAGTAAAATATATCTTTTGGTAAAAATAAAATGTTGACCGGACATTGTCGTTCGATCCTATCTGAAAACGCCCAATCCAAACAATCTCAGTCAATCAGAATTTTTTTTTCATATATATCTTTATTTTCTACGCGTTGTGCGGCCCTCCACGATGGCGGATCTATTGGCGCTCACAGGCGGCGCAGGTTCATGTTCTGTGATATGTTTGCCAAGTCGCTCCTGTTGCTTCCTTTACGTCGCGTAGGCGGCGACGCTATGCGCCGGCTGTTGAAACAGGCACCGCGAAGCTTGTTACAGGGTGGCGCACCTCGATCGCTCCGGCCCGGGACATTTCGGGTCGGTTGTACGAAAATGTATTAGGAATTTTCTTTTCAAAAGTACCGTCTACCTCTGTGCTCTCATTTTGTCGTTTCCTGACCACCACGTAGCATTTTTACGCTTTTTAACAATAATTGTGAAAAATTGGTATGTGCACGCTCCATTTAAGGCAACAGCGTTTATTTTATTCGTTTATTTATTTACTTACCAATACTATCTGGCCCAAAGGGCCGTGGTAGGAGAGGCACAAAAATACAAATAATAACAAGAATACAATTCAACACCAGTGAAAATGTGGCCCAAAACATTATACAACATAGATATAAATAGCGCCCAGCATACAAAACAATAAATATTAATAAGACAGACAATGTGGCCATATTTCTCGCTTTATAACTTCATAGCCACAAAAATATTGCATTATGTTTTTGCAGATTCATGTTAGTACATATTATAACAGTTAATTTTGGAGAGTTTAGAAAAAATTAAAGATGGCTTTTTTTAAATGATTTTCAAAATAATGCATTTTTAGTTAAATGAGCAATTCTTGTCAATTTCTCCCGCTAACCAGGACCATGATATTTCATGCCCAGATGAACTACAGTACAATCTCGATAAACGGAACCTGAAGGGACCAGGAAAATCTGTTCCATTTATCAGGAGTTTCATTTACTGAGAGTATGTAGTGTAGGTACACTAAAAATGTTGAATGCCAGCTTAAATGCTGTTTCCACAAGTGCACAATTTGTAAACACCAGCAAGTGAATGTAGAAGGCAAAATAATGACAAAAACACCAAATTCCTGCTTTTGTATATTCACACAAACCGTGTAAAAACGTTGAAGCAATATTCATGTTCTCCATTTCCCTCTTTCCCTGCTCTCCAGGGTGTCTCTAAAAACAATCACTCACTGAGTAGGAAAAAACGAGGAGATCTTGGTTTGTTTAAGATCCAGCAACCTCTTCATCCGAATGACGTCATCTATGGCCGAGAGGTTCTGTAGGTGGACTTCTGAGCCTTGCTCTTGTAAAAAAATGATTTAAGTGCTTGGAGCGCCGAGTCTGCCTGGTGAGCGGTGAGTCTGCCTGGTGAGCTCTTCGTGTTCAGGGAGTCGCAGCCTCATCCTGTTTGGTCCAAATTGCGTACTGCTGAACGCACTCCGCAGCTTTTCCTTGTCGTGAAGAATCCTTGTCAGGCTACTTTTGGGAATGGCATACTTCGTTGCAAGCGCCGTTTTCGTGAAGCAACCGCTATCGAAATCATTAATGACTTCAATCTTTTTCTCTAACGTGAGCGCACGGTGTTGTCGCTTCGTGGCCGCCATCGCAGAAAGTAGGACACTAGGCCTAAGATGCGAGCAGAAGCCTTGTTGAGCCAAGCCTACCCAACATAGCCAGCTATGCGTAAAAAATGAGAAAAGAAAACTCCCAAAAACCATGCGTACATGCTAATTTTGGGCAATAAAGCTAATAAATATTAAGAACTTTTTTAATACTGTTTTATTACTCAAGAGTTATTTTTCTTTTCTGCGATAGCGAAAAATATGTCGGCGACAAAGTTTCGTTTTCGGTTCCGTTTACCCGGAGGCGCGAGAATTTGAGTTCCGATTAACGGGATTACTTTTACATTGCATGAATACAAAACCAAACAACTCCGAGATAGTTGTTTCGTTTAAGCAACAATTCCGTTTAAGCGATTTCCGTTTAACGAGATTCTACTGTATATACAGGGCAACACACTGGCCAACGTTTAAGACATTAGCTTTTATAGATACGGAGAAACAAAAATCATTAATCCAGAGCGTCATTGCGCAATGTGCCGTGTTTGCGATTTTGTTTTCTCAAAATAACGTCCCTAATACTTGGTGATTAACACTTTTTGTCAATCCTTGCTGCGCCTAATTTGTCAATAAATATTTCTAGACCCGTAGCCAGAACAGTTTTTTGGATGCAGCCGCCCGAAATGTCAACATCGTGCGATACACAAAACGCGCACTTGACTGAGAGGGTTGCTTACAATTTTTTTTTTTCGCAAAGACAAATATTTTTTTTTTTGAGAACAAGGATTGTTTTAATTTTTCTGGGCATGACGCCAGCAACATATATTTTTTTCATCAAAATTAAAAATGGTCACCGGACATGGTTGTTCGATCTTATCTGAAAAGGCCCACAACAAGAAATTCCGAGAAATTGCCGACAGCCGTTTCGTTACATGTATATGCGATTGCTACACTGCGACCCCGGTAGGATAACGTTTGATCAACTTGGAAGCAAAGTAAAGCACTTCCACTTAATGTACAGGGTGTTTCCGACAGCTCTTCGGTTGTAAAAAAAAAAAAAGAAGAAATTCGTATAAATCAACTTACAAACTATGTTTAATTAATCTGTTTCACAAAAATGTCTTTAAATGGTGCATTTATCATAGTCAAATATGCGAGTAGGTTGCAGGAAACTATTCAAACTTTTTTTTTTCCTATGCACAGGAAGAGGACGGCAAAAACCGTTTGGTTGACGCTGTTACTTAAAGATGGCACCAATGAAGCAAAAACGTGAAATTTTCTTTGAGATGGATTCCCGAAAGCAAACCCAGCAGATCCGAGCATGCACTGTTGCACCATCTGTGAGTAGCAGCATCAGCTAGGCGGTTTTTGCCGTTTTCCTGCCTGTAATGCATAGAAAAAAAAAAAAACTGCAATTTTTTCAGTTTAAATATTTTTTACTGAAACCTACACTCTAAAAATTTTATGACAAATGCACCACCTAAACACCCCACTGTAAAAAGTTTCAATGCGCTTCTGTTCGTAACTTTATAAGATTATTTTACGACTTAAAAGCTTTCTGAAATACCATGTACACAGAATGTAACCCCCAGCACATTCTTTTTCTGAACAGAAGCATAAAGTAGCGGAAGAAAAATTATTTCGGAAAGCCTATAAGTTTGATAGGGCGTGCGAAATTTGAGGGGGATTACTCTATGGATATTCCACCAGAGAAACGATTTTTGGGGAGAGAGCGTTTGTTCGGAGCATTACAGTATGTGACTGCATGTGCTTGTGAAAGAAACTTGTTTGGTCACACACCCCACACGGCCATCCCAAAAATAGCGGAAGAGAGCAGCATCGTAAATCAACAAGACTTTATTCAACAATGTTTCTCAACTGGCAAAAAAAAGTCCTTAGTTCATAACAATGATGAAAGTGCAGGTGAGAAGCAGCCAAGGCAAACAGACTATACAAATATAGCTGAAGGTGCTTCAGAAATAGGATAGCTAAGCATAAAATAACTGTGTTGCAGTATCGATCTTGGCTATGTATGTAAATAAAATATAATAATATTTGTCAAATATAACAAGATGTATCACTAAAATATCACTCTTCAGACCCGTTTGACCATGTCTTAGGTGACAACCCTTGCAAGCATTAAGTTTTTTTTCTGGTTGAGTGTTGATTTTTTGTTTTTATTGAATTTATTCTATGTAAAGTGAAACTCAGATAAACACGAATGTGTGCTTATCGGACCAGCTTATAGCCTCTACCGCGGTCACCTTTACATTGGTTTTTATTGCATAATATGACTGATTTCAGATTACTACTTTTTGGAAACAATCAACCCCCAGATATACTCCAAATTTCAGCCGAAATTGGCTTAGCTTAGGTTTCTGGATTTGGCTCATTTAAGAGAAAAAGAAAACTCCTCATATCTGGCTTACATATCACAGACTCATATCATCGATTGCATGGAATTCTTCCCATCTTGCGTCAGTCAGGCCCGCTGCTTGTTAATTTTAATCCATCTACACCTTGAGCATAGCAGCAGGCAGCATTCACAATCCTCTTGGACATAAGCAGGAACGACAGGATGATAACAGTTCTCAGTTGGAGAAGCCAAGGTGTAGCGCCTTCCTTAAAAGACCAGGACCCTCCCAATAACCCCTGAAAAAAAGAAGAAAAAACATGGCAGCAGGCACATTCTTTAGCTGAAATTCTTTAAGGCTGGTTCAGACATCTGCATTTGTCTGTGACCAACTGCACTGCAAATCTTTGCATTCCACTGTGACACATTGCAAGGACCTCAGTCGCTGCAGCAACCATCTTGTCATAACCAGACACAAACGGTCCTAACGCATATGGTCATGCACAAAAACAAACCTTTTAAGCAGTCTTTAATGTCCTTATACATTCCATGACAATGTTGTAAACAGTAGCAATTTTCAATGCAGTGGGCAGACGCAGGTATTCCTGCATCTCCTGAGGGGGGGGGGGGGGGGGGGGGGGGGGTCAGCGTATCACATGTTTAAGCCCACCCCCCCCCATTTCCCCCGCCCCAAATTTTTGACACATGAAAAATTCAAGAGAGGGTCAGTGTACAGCTCAAGCATCTGGCTTAGAAACGTGTCTGGGCTGCACAAAGCAAAAGGATCCTGTCACAGTCACGAGTACATACCTGTAGTCTTGCTGTACACAAGGGTACAGCAAGACTTGCTTTTTGCTTTTTGTGCTGTACACAAAAAGCAAAAAGCGATTTTCTTGCTCGGGAATACACAACGGCATCAATCAAAACAAGGGGTGTGCGAATACCGAATAGTAGTTATCTAATCGAATACCAAATCGAATTAAGAAAAAAAAGCCGAATATTTAATTGAATATTGAATAGTGATTTTATTTGTAGGAATTTTTCAAAGTGTGCTGTGAATGAGATTCTTATGTGGGCAGGGTATGCGCCTGGTGCAGAATATGTATCTCGTACAAAACAAAAGCTCAAATGTATAGAAGTTCTGGTGAAAAAAAAAAAGAAAAGCAGAGCAGCTGCTGATGGTCGTTGGGCACTAAAGATCCAATTTGATGGCCCAAACATTATCTACCTTAAGCGCCACAAAAAACCCAAAGTTACAGCCACGCATGCCTTTTTTTGTCGTTAAAGCACGACCCAACACCGTGACATGTCCTTTTTTGTATCTGTATATCTCAGAAAACGGGCATTTTGCGATATTTGGTCTCATTATTATAAAGGAGAAAAAGGGCATCCGGGATTTTATTTTATATAAATAAACAGATAGCTGTAAACCTGAGTAATCATGCTTAAACAATATATTCTGAAGTAAGAAACAAAAAATGTGGTAAGCTGGCCCAAGTCACCGTCCAACTGCCGCTATGCATCCATTTCTTCGTCCATCTATCCTGTTTTAGAAAGCCTAGCTTTAAAAGAGGGAGCAAGCGAAGACTGAAACCACGGAGACGGCTCCTGCGTTCCTGCGCAGATAAGTGGTACGCACGTGTGTTGTGTTATGTCACGTGGAAAGAAGGTGAGCAAACGGAAGAGCGACGACGCCTGCCCGATCGACGCTTTCGTCTTTTCGTCACCTTCCTGCAGTTTGTACTTCAAACGGGGCTATCGAACGCTTGGAAACCCTCTCAAATCTAGGCACACTATTTTCCGTTCCGTTTCGTTCTGAATCAGAATTTGCGGCCTGCGGTTCCAAAGAACGACGGAACGGCGAGCGACTAACTCGGCTGGTTTCATTGCCGTGGTTAACGTGGATTTCTTTTTGTGATCTTGCAGTCGCTGATTTCTGCGAGTGTGGCAAGTGTGTTCTACATCGGCGCGTCCATTTGAAACGAGGGGCTTTACTCGTGAAAAGAATTAGGCATGGCGCGAATTCCGGCCCCCAACAATTCCTCTCTGGAAGCGGCGCAAATGGGATGTTTCGGTTGTGATTTAAGGTTAGATTGTGTCACAATCATGAGTAAATCTGCGTGCTATAAGGTTTGTCGCGTTCATTACTTTTCTTTTTTCTAACCTGTACGTTCAGATTTTTATGGCAATGGTAGGACCAATAGGTGTTTCTCGCATGGTCTGTCTAACATCACGGCACTAACATCAGGAGAAAAAACTGCTCTTTTGTCAGCCCCGCGCCGACCGCGCATCTTTGGCAAAATATATTGAATATTCGAGTGACCGAATACTAGGAATTCGATTCACGAATCGAATTATTTGGAAACTTGCTATTCGACTCGAATTCGTATATTCGAGTATTCGCACACCCCTAATCAAAACTAAGAGCTCGCAAACACAACCTTTTTTTCTTAAAAGAAAATTTATTGATGAAATATAGCCAAACTAGGCTTTTTATGGCACCTAAAGTGCTAGCAAGGGTGCAAGCAAAAGCTATGAGCGTTAACTCACAACACTTAAAGGACACATGCAAAAGAAAAAAAGACATTTTTTTAAATAGCCTAGATGGAAAAAGTATGTTATAAAACGAATTTACAAAGAAGAAAGAAAATTTTTAGAGCTATATTTACTGACGCAAAGCGAATTTGTAGTTGGCGCCAGCGGGGAGCCGCCGCTGGTCACGTGGTAGACCTATGAGTCGCCGCCGCCGCACGCGTGGGCGTTTTGCGCCGCCGCTTCAACGCGTTTCTCCACGCCGCCGTCGCCACCGCCACACAAGTTCGTCTGCTTCGGGGCGCCGCCGCCGTCATCTGACCGGCGCACAGGTCTATCACGTCTGCTTGCGCTTTTCAAAAGCTTCATTTGGGCTCTAAAAGTTCCTTATTAATCTTTGTGTTTTATGTTGCACTTCAAACGAAGATGAATAAGTAATTTTTCGAGACGATAGGGACTTCCGAAGGCGAAAGTGCACGTGACAAATAGGGGCCAGTCACGTGATAAATATGGGCCACTTTTCCGCGACGCTCGTGGCCGCCAACTACAAATTCGTATAGCGCCGTAAATATAGCTCTAAAAAGATGTATTTTTCGTTGAAAATTCGTTTTATGACTTCCTTTTCCCAACCCAACTGTTTAAAAAAAAAGTTTTTTTTTTCTTTGCATGTGTTTTAAAAGGGAACTCCGCCGATTTTTGGTAGACTTCGATTTGGCTGGAGATTTACAGACCGCATCAATAACCCTTTCTCAAATGATAACCAAAATATTTTATAAAAATAAACTTTTTCCGTTAAGTTATTGAATTTTCAAGTTACGCCAGCCGCGAGGGTTCAGGAGCGACTCTCTACTGGCAACAATGAAAAATCCCTAATTTTTTCTACCCGCATACATCACGGATGTGCAGGCGGACGAGCGACTCCGGCAGCCGTGAAGTGGCTTTCTGGGTGCCAGCGATCGCGGTAATTTTCGCAGCATCAAAGGTTGAAAGTTCCTTTGCAATAGGTAGCAATCTGTGCTCCGCGATAGATTGTAAAAACAGTGCCAGAAAAGCTTCTTTTTTTACCCTTGTTTTCAAGGGAGAAAAAAAAAGTTCCCCGGCAGGCCACGTCAAGGTGCTTTGCGCAAGCTGTGTGCCGAGTACCATGGTGCCAGAGAACTAGACCCTCGTGAAACATTTTCATATTTGCTCGGAATATAGGAAGTATTCACTGGCAGCCATAGCTGTGTGCAAGACTGCTGAGCGCGTGCTGATGGCGAGCTTCCACGGTTCTTTTGCAACGTGCATTCCACACCATCAAGACTGCCGGTCTTAGCAACCTATTCATGGGGCTCATTCTGAGCATGCGCTCTATCAGCCGGAAGTTCGCGTGGCGCCCCCTCACGGCGACCCGGGGTGACGTCACGGCGAGGAGAGAATTTTTCCCCGACTCGCCCCGCTCGCCCTGTGGAGGCTGTGACGACGCTAGCTGTCGGCGCGCTCGTTTCTATTCAATTTTTTTTTGGCGTGTTTTTCGTAGGAAGTGTAAATTTTTATATGTGGCTTTATTGAGGTATGGCCTGTAGCTGCAGGCGAAACTTCAACCAACATTTTAAGCATGGTTGACAGGGCAGGCAACGCATGAATCACAGCTGGTATATAAAAATAAAGAAATATGGCCACAATTGCAGGAGCATCACTATAGATTTACATCTCACACAATAAATGCTGCTGATGGTCTGAATGAAATGGCAGGTTATGTATACTATTTTTTTTGTATCTCTGTTTTTTAAACAAGATCGCCGAAGCAGAAAAGCTGCATGCTGCTCGAGCAACATGCTAAATACAGTCTGGGCCATTGGGAGAGAATCACAAGTAAGACAGCCCAAGTGCAGAGGGCAAAGTAAAAAAACAAGGAACATTTATTATATACATTGCTTGCATTTGACCTTTGCTGGATTCGGATAGTACTTCAATAGACTACACGGGTGGTATCTGTGGACTTTTTTATATCAACCCTCAAGTGATGTATAACAAACGTAAGCGAAGGTGCCTAGCTCGTCTATTAGTCCCTTAAGCCCTAAAATTGAGATTTTACTTAAATCGAATTGTCCTGAAGCTAAAATACCAGAAGTTTTTCTCACGCAGACTGTCACCCTTCACAGGTTCCACATTTTCTGCATACTAGTGCTGCATCTACCACTGGACAGACGTTCGAATGCTTGCTTTTACGCCTGTTTTCCTCTGTTGTCAGAGAGTCCAGCTGGGAAGTTTGGAGGCTGAGAAGCTTTTGGGGACCTGCAACAGTGTCTCTTTTAATTGGAAATAAATAGACAATTCAAACTAAACAGTGTATTTGCCGAATACCCAAGGCTGGAATAAGGAATTTCAGGAAAAAAGTATAAACATTCCAAATTACAGTACTATTGCTGTGCATATTTTGGGCAGTTCAATACATATCATACAGGCAACTGGGGGCGATTCGGCCATTTTTGCTGCAACCATACAAACTAATTTCCAGTAATTGTGCATCTCCTGAAAAATATGCTTGCATAGGTGTATAAACTATATAATTAATTCACGAAGAAGCTACATTTACGTAAAACAACCCTGTTCCACGAGCACTTCAAAGATCATCCAACGCAGGGCCTTAAAAACATCTGCGAACCAGTGCATGCAGAGTGGCAGCGCAGAGTCGGGGTCGCGAGCTAATTTGCCGACCACCCAAAGGCCCATGATATAAATGCCACTTCAAATGCCTTGAAAGCGGGATGTAATATCGTCCAAATCATGAACATGCAAGGAACAAACTTCCAGCGTCTGAAATCACTTCACCGACCCCTGCGCAAGGTTGCCTTGTGCCGTGTGGACGGACGGGAGGTTCATCGGCGGAATCGCCTCCGCCGATAGCTTTCGGGATTTGTAACCCCATTTTAAAGGTAACAGGGACAAGCAGGCTTATAAAATGTACGGAAGCACGTCAATATCGGCCTAACTCAACGTCTTGTACACCGGGTAAACGAGGTCCAGCTCCTCGAAGTGCTTGCAGCGCTGCAACGCCAAACCAGGGAACCGCGTGCTGGGAAGCGAGCCGATGCGAGATCGCGGAGCGCAGTCCTCCGCCCTGACGTCACAGTACACCTCACCCAATCAGGGCGCGGCGACCGCAGCGACGCTTGTGTTCGCTCTCAAGGCTAATAGAGCACCCGCAAATACGGCGCCCAGTGCAGACTTGGACGTAGTTCAACTACTCTACTCAAACTACTGTGGTTTAACTACTTTTCCGAGTAACTTAGTAACTTTCAATTACAACTTTATTTGGGTAATTAGTAGTTTAACTTAACTACATTTTGCAGGTAACTTCTACTCAAATTACTAACTACTTTCCGAAATCTAGTGCTAATTTTTCTCACCACAAAAATTTGAGCGCAGAAATAAATGAGACGCCGGCACATGGAGTGACATTTCCGAGCAAGGGGACCCCCACATTCCGTTCACACGAACATATACTCGGCAGACGTAGAAACTGCATCACAAGTGTCCTTGGCCCAAGGTGGCGACGAGCAGCCAAAACATAGCTACCGAGCAGCGCACGAACGCAGGGACAGATGCTTAACAAGCCTTGGTCGGGTATTGACCTAATCCGGTAATGCACGCAGGCGCCGCGCCTCCAGCTGCAACCGTGAAGCGGGGACACTCCGAGGGTTGTTGTTGTTTTCATGTTGTCTGCCTTTTGAGTGCGTTCTGACCCAAGCGGTTTGGGGTTCCACGGGTAGCGCCACTGGAATGACCTCGCAGCTGGGCGACCTGTTCCCATGGTCGCCTCGTCGTCAGCGCATACTCCCTTGCAAAGCCGGACTACCCTCGCGCACAACGCAGACACGGATAATCTGTTCATGGGAGCACCTTCCCACTTCGAGCGGCAACTGTACGAGCGACGATGCTTGTTCGCGTAATCCTTCGCGTCCTTCCAACACCGTAGTCGCCGGAGAGGATTGCGGAGGTCACCCTCGGGAGATCCTTTTGTTGGACCCGGCGTCAGCGGCGGACGCATACAGCCTTTCATCTTTTGTTAAATCAAAACATTTGTTTTTCTTCAGTGAGCGTAGCACTAGCAGCGCAACGAAACGCGCAGTTGTCCGGATGATCTCATCGTCGTGCGCGCGAGACTTGAACCCTTGACGGTCAGCTGCACTCGCTCAGCGTACTCTCCGAACGTCGTGGGAATAAAGAGGGGGCAGTCATAACAATCTCAACTTGCCTAAGAAAAAATGAAAAAAAATAAAAGTTTTTTTGTTTTGTTTTTTATAAAAGACATGGGAAGTTTGCAAAGGCAAACTTCACATGTTTCGTCATGGACACCGAAGATGCTGACACTCGCTTTCCCGACCCTGCACAGCTTGTTTCTGAAATTCAACGCTGCCGTTCCCCCCAGCGCGTCGGTGGAACGTCTTTTTAGCTAGGCTGAGAACGTCTTTAGGAGGAAAATGAAAAACTCTCTGATAAGGACTTTGAAAGTCAATTGCTTCTGCGAGTGAATAAACTATTTTGGTGAAAACGCAAGCCATAAAATGACTGCATTTATTTTAGGCTCGCAGGGGTTTTCACGGATCAAAACTGCTGTTCATTTTGCTACCACAAAAATATTAAAAGTAACTTCGAAAGTAACTTCAAAGTAACTCGCTACTTTTTACAGTAGTTAGTAGTTTACTCAATTACTATTACAAATGCGTAATTTCTACTCTACTCCAATTACTTTTGGCGTCAATACTCAGTAACTTAACTTAACTACCTTTTTTTGAGTAATTTGTACATGTGCGGCCCAGTGAATACTCCTTGTAGCCGCGTGCTGCGAGGATTGAGTATCCTTCAGCAGCTGGAACAGCTTCAAGAGCGGCAAGCGCAAACTCAAGCCGGCTGTGACCATTACGACATCCGTCCAAAGAATAGCGCTAATAATATCGAAAATATAGTACACAATCTCGCACTATAGTCGACATTTTTCACAGTCACATCTGTCATTCACAATTGGCTCAGTGATTTTTTTTTTTTTATAAGCACTACATATATTTGTTTGACGTCGAATCTAGCTTGGGCTACTCTCGGAGTTCCACTCCACGTCGGCCGATATGTTGAAGACGCGAAGTGAAGACGTGCTAAACAAAGTTCAAGTCTGAATTTAGACATGACTTTACGACTTTCTGCAATTACAGAGGTTTATGGAGCAGGGTGTTGAGCTCCATTGCTCTATGATAGAGCCTTGTCCTGGTTTGTCAAATGGTTGGCGTGCAATATTCTCTGCAGAAGAAGTGATGAGAAACGTCTTTAATTTATTCTATTGCGGGAGAAATTTTATATAGGAGCTGAAATATTATTTAAACCATGAAAATATTAATGTCGTTGAGGGAGAGGAAGCATGCAAATTTACAGCTTTGATAAAAACTGTGCTAAACCAACTTAATTTAAAAAAAAAAGAAATCTTATACAAAATTACCCCCTTCCCATGTGCTCTCGTGGATGGGTGTTTGAGCGCGTTGCATTCTACTCCAACAGTAAAGAAAAAAATACGGGTGCACATTTTTTAATGACTTTTTGTTAACTTATTTTGAATTAAAATATGTATGAGTATCTTTCTGTACCTCCGCACTATTGTATCTTCAAGCAAATATTCTTTATTTGGAGATGAACAGTGTATTTGTGTATTTTAATGACATTCCATTGCATCTTGACGTTTAACTTGGTGGTTGCGAAGTCCTTTAATCGTCATTTTAACACGATCTTCGCGACCATTAACCTGCCATCTGATCTACACAAATGCGTTCATTCCATTCTATACATTTCATTGTTCCACGAATCGTCTACATGTCTTGGGTCCCAGCCCAGCACGCACATGTTCGCCAAAGCTCTGGAAGGCGAGCAATGTACGCGCCACACGCATACGGCTTTGAAGACGAGCATCGACCAGAAGGCTTTTCAGAAATGGTCTACGATCTTTGCTAAATCACTTGCGCACCAAGGAGCATATTCATACAAGAGAAGTTACACGTGCTGACGCCTGCAACAGTAACTTTTCAAAGAAAATCTAAAACAATGGCACGTTCTTCAGGTGATACGAGCATAGTGGGGCGTCTGTACCGACATTCCAGCATTTCCGCGATGCTTGTGGCAATTCGTCAAAAAGTGTATTGCGTGACTCTTCGACTTTTCTTCGCCAGCCATCTTCTAACAAAAAGACAACGGATTTACTAGCGATATCACGAAACTAGCAGAGTCAAGCGGCTAGCATGAGTTGCAAAACGATTTTATAAAACTTTCAATTGCTCCAGTTTTTTTTTTTTTTTACTTTCTTATAGTTATGCACGTAGGCCAACGCCATACTTTGTGCAAATATATACAATTATCAACTTCAAACAGCACGAATGCCCAGGTTTTCTTGCTGTTAGACGCGAGAAAGGTGGGTGAGAGCGTCACCCGATTGCCGGCCGCCGCGCCTCTCTGCACACAAATGACGTCACGCGGCGACGGGAAAACTGGGGAAAACTAGGAGAACGATGTTTTGGATTCGTCAGCAAACAAAATATCACGTTTTTAATTAAGTAGAGTGAATCTAGGAGAACGAGATAGCATTTCCAAATCAGGAAGCCATCGGCATTCAGATTATGCCTTTGGATTAGATAGCTCGGAAAGTCGGCGGAGTTTCCCTTTAAACATGCTCAGCCCTCCTCCCACAGCAGTCCCATAATGAACAGTCGGCACTAAAAGAGATTAGCACAAAGGATCTACCGCTGGGCCGGCGAAGGGCCAACACATGTCACTGCAGTCACGGAAACACAGACGGGGAAAAGACAGCCTCCCATGTGCCACCTTTGCAGCACAGGGAGGTCGGCAGACAACAGCCATTTCCAAAGAGCATTTTCAAATGACCATTGCTCCTGCATCGTGCTTTCACCGGTCATGCATAACTCGCTCGCTGAAAGCAGCAATATATTTCTTCTAAATTTTATTGTTTCATACTAGGGGTCCATACTAGGACCCATTTTATTCAACGCTTTTATAAATGATCTCGGTTCTTGTCATGCGCCATTCACATATTTTGCACTATGCTGACGACACAAATTGTTTAGGCAAGCGTCATCCATCTTTGACTGCGAAATGCTACTCGAGGATGTTAATGATGTGCACCATTGATGTTGCCACAATCTGTTAACACTAAATCCTAAAAAAACTGTAGTTATGTCCTTTTCTAAGAAATTGGAAAACATAAGTTTTTGTTTTTATCTTGAAAACCTACACTCTCATGAGTTGAATACAAGAGATTTATGAGTATATACTAATTTACTGTGTCATTCAATGAACATGTTTCCCAACATCACAAATGCTGCCTATCAGACGCTAAGTGTTATTTCAAGAATGACGCGTGAATTACCTTGTCAGCCTGCGCAGTAGAGCCTCGTTGATACGTTTTTCACGGGACGGCAGAAAAAAAATGTATCATCCTGCATAGGGGGCTCTACATGAGATAGAAAGCAACTCTTATACAGTGGTTTATTTTATGTGTACCTCGGAACTGTTCAGGACTCAGACCTCCAACTTTGCATGTTTTGCCCCCTGAGCCTGTTTTGAGTATGGTTGATAAAAAGGGCTTTCGCCTTGATCTCTTTTCGTTTGGCGACGATGCTGTTCGAAGTTGACGGCGCTGAAGTCCGAGGTGTCTGCGACGTCAGGGATCTCTTCCGTCTATAGATTGCGATTCAACGTCTGAAATATATGAAACTTCTCTTTAAAAGAGAGTGCCTTTCTTTTCACAATGCCATGACCGTCGTCCTGTCACTCTGAAACACACGGTTTACGCAATCAAGCGAACAGAAACTAGAAGCGCAGCTGCATGCGGGTGCACCTGCGTGCAGAGAAAGACAAGGACAAATGAAAAAGAGATCAAGGAGAACGAGTGTTTGCCGCCTGCCAACTGCGCTTCCCGTCCGAGCGGTGCAGCAAGGTCACTACCGGGCAAGATGGAAGCTGTGGCAGAGCTCAGCAAAGCCCAGTGAGGAGACAGAGAGACAGAAAGGAGGGGAAAAGGAGTAAAAGGGAAGACGGGCGTCTGCGTGCCCACAGTGCCGTGCGACCCGCATTGCATGGTTCAGCTTTGCTCCACTAGCTTCGCTCCAAAGGCAGCGTGGCAGCCCTGGTGCCCGGCGTGCCGAGCGCCGCGATGCCGACACTTTTGGACGTTAAAACTGGAAGCAAACATAACAGGCAGGGAACTAATACATGTATCTCTATGGAAGTAAAGCGGGACCGGCGTTTTCGAACGTAACAAAGGCGAAAACGTATCAACCGGAGAATATATCAAGAGGCTCTACTGTATCTTCATTTTGTATTCTTCATTACTACGTAGCAAGATTGAATTTAGTTCTGTTGTTTGGAATTGTATTAGTAGTGCAAACCAGACAAAAATCGAAACGTGCAGAGACGTTTCTTTGTATTATTTGTGATCGCTACATTGGCCGGCAGTGTTTATTATGAGCATAACAGGCTTTACAATGGACGTGGTTGTACTACACTAGCCTCGAGAAGACTTGAGCACAATCTAATGTTTTTGTATAAATGCGTTCATGGTCGCATTGATTGTTCAACACTCACATCAGCTGTTAATATATATGTATGAGTGCTTTTGAGGGTAAATCACACTTTCTCAGTTAAAAACATTAACCTTTCCAGTCCCATAACCGCATCCAACCTCCATATGACTGTTCAGTACAACCAGCATCGATATTTTCAACTCAAGTGTTCAAGCGCTTAGTAGTCGTTCAATGGCCGATATTTAACTGTTACCTATTCCCTGTTCCTCCATAATAGATTTTAGCTGTTGAATGTGTCGTAGATTTCTTGCGCATGCTCCTTTTGACCCTGTGTATCATTACTTAGACTACTCGCTGTTCATGAGCACGGAAAATAAACAAATGAATGAATGAATGAATGAACATTGTTTACGGTATGAGACACTAAACTGAAAGATATCATAAATGATAACTAATATCTATCTAGCGAAAAAATTAATTAATTGCAAACGACAACAACCTCGCTGAGAACCCTCGAGTTGGAACAGTGGGAACGGCCCAGTCATTCTCGCTTTTGGTGTATTGGCGACATTGGAGGACTCATCGCCTTTGCGGTTTTACACCACCCCAGGGCTCCTCGACGAGTGGCGCCGCCGTCGATCGTCAACGCTCCGCCAGCAATTGGCCAGCGCCACGCTATATGCGGCTTCAAGCTAGTGCCGCGTCAAGCTCCGGCGTCGGCCAATCCGCAGCGGTGGTCAGCAATTCTGGCGGCTTCTCTCGCCAATCGCCCTGGCCTAGAGCCCCCTGGCCGTCAGCGAGTCGCGTGCGCATCCATTATAGTGCCGACTGCACTCGTGCAGTTGTAGTAACGGCGCATGGGCTTCGGGTCATAACGCGCGGTTGCCGCTTCCGCGGCGTGTGGCAAAATAGAAAAAAAAGAGAGAGGAGTCCTCTATACCCATCGCTTGAAGACTGTCCAGTAGAGCAGAGGCATCAGGTCCTTCTTGAGGTGGGTACATGGTCCGCCTCTCCAGCTCCCTGATCCAATCGGGAAAGTGCTCCGTGGGGTTCTAAGCTGAAGTCAAGTTCAGGCCAGGATGCACTTGTTGTGGCCATGACGAGCGGGCAGGACGAGTAACCGCCATACTGATGGAAGAACAGAGACAAGGCTCATCTCTGCACAGAGCGCCATGCATCGACGGGAGACGCTGCCAGCGCACGGGCGGCCTGGACTGGACAAGGAGCCCAACGTGATGTGGTCGGCGAAGTCAACAGCTCAGGTCCGACAAGCCTCGCGGTGGTCCTAGGTGCCAGTTTTGCAGCCTCCTCCCTGACGCAAACATGATGGCAACAAAGAAGCTAGCGCAAGTCAAGCCGTAAATGACAGGCCTACGGTTACGTGCAGCTACAAATCACCGGGCACCTCTTGTAATAATTGACGGTGGGTGTACAACTTCAGTAGCTATTTCAATCAAGAGATGTAACTTTGAACTGAATGGAACTTGATTTCCCTCTGAAAGAGCAAAGACCAGTACAAAAAGCCGCACCAGGCAGCTTGACGGAGCCTCTCCACTGTGGCTCACCAAAGTGACTGGCTGGTAAAAATAATTCATCGATACTTATCAGACGGTCCTCAATGATCACTAACTAATTTGCCGACGAGAACTGACGTAAAATAAAAGACCACTTTATCTCCGCAGGCCCGCAAGAGAACCAATATGTTTTAATTGCCATGGCAGCTCCACGCATTCACTCTTTCAGGAAGTGCCAAAGGGAAACCAAATTCAAGACTATGTGATTTATACAGTAAGCTATTTGATATATGAAACTGAGTCAAAAAGTATCCCACTCACAAATTAAGAAATTTAGAGCTCAATTGATATATCTTGATGAACATTGAAAACACGGGTATTAAACGGAAGAGCTGACTAACGTTACAACGATTCTAACTGGTGACAACGGACGACGAAAGGAGGCAAGGAACAAACACGCACATCTCAACTTGAGATATGTGTGCGTGTGTCTCTTGTCCCCTTTGTTGTCCGTCAGTCTCGGTTAGAATTGAAAACACATTTGTATACAATTAAAAATTTTAATTGAAAGAGCAATCCATACTGAATCATATTAAATATAATCATCTCCAGGCACCATATTTTTCGATAGCAGCAGTGAGGGTAAGAGTTAAGTCACAAGAGCTCAGTTTAACATAGTGTGGGAGCCCCAATTATCCCTTCAAATTTCAAACAGTTTTTAATTTTTTTACTCCAGTCCTGGGCTCTTTAATGTTATTAACTTCTACTAGCTTGCCTGTGCACTTACTGACTTTTCACTAAATTGTGTCCCTATTGTCAACAACCCACAGTGGTAAGGCTCATTGTCATATAGTCTGCAGTAAGAGAAGTAAAACACTAAAAACCTATTCTTGTTCTGTCAGACGGCACAAGGTGACCCTGCTTGGGGAAAAAGAGAACCGTGTTTTTCTCACAGCAAAAATAAACCATTCATTTTCAAACACTCAGACTCTGTCCAAATGCAGTGTTAGCAGTCCGGATTAGATGCCAAAATGTCAGAACTGACCGTCGTCCAATTCGAAAGTTACAAGCGAGGTTTAGAAAATTTTCAATGAGGAAAATGGGGCCTGTTATTGGGTAAGCAGACGCCATTTACATTTCATGTATTCAAGGGCTCTGTTGGGTGCCATTTCCTCAATGAAAATTTCCATGATTAACTTATGACTTTTGAATCAGATAACGATAAGTATGAAACTTTGCCATCGGTCCCAACCACTATTGCTACATTTGGGTACACAGAGTGGTCAGCGATGGATAGTTTCTGTTCGTGATGAGAAAACACTCTTCTCTTTTTACCTTTTTTTAGTGTATGTTATATATATCGGTCTGCGTGCATCTGCCAAAGCTCTACTTTTGAATGCGTTGCTCTTTCTTACGCTAATCAGTTTACCTGACGAGGCATATCCGGTATAATGACACTAAGCTGAACTCGAACCCCCAAAGATGAGCGGCTTACTTCCACGTTGGCATGGAACGAGAGGAACAGAGGATATATGAACGAGTAGTGTGAAAACGACGTCCAGGGTGTCCTACCAAATAGCCTCTCTCAAGTTCCCCGACTTTTCCAGATTTTCCATGGATATTCCGATTAAATTCCCCGATCATCACAACAGAAGCAGAGGATGGGGTGTGGCAGCTGTTCCCGCTTAATACAGGGAATCGCTTGGTGGCTTACACTGCCTAGTAATGCCTCGGAGCAGCTGCCACTTAGTGTGGAGGTCAACCATGCCACCGCGTGCATACGCCCTTCCGTTTCCTTGCGTGTCACTGCACTGCCCACATCACTGATTTTCTCTGACTTTGCCAACTTCTTTACAATTTCCTTGACCATTCCTTTGACTTCCCAGATGCTTTGAAATTCCCCAACAATTCCAGGTTTCCCAGGTTGGTAGATACCCTAGACGTCTAGCTGGTGCTTCAGATGATGACGCCCACCAAGTATTTTGGAGGCAATGCTACTCGGAGGCCACTACAGTTGCTTCATCACCCAACCCCTGAAGGGGCAGTCCCAATGGGATAGTGCAGCTGCAAACGCTAATAAACACAACCCATCTGCTTTCCGGAAAAGCTTGGCTTGTGCCACATGTATTGGTGTTAATACCTTCCTCTATTTGTACAATGCTGTCACTCATTTTTTTCTTTTGCCCGTCTCAGCTGTTTTGAACCACCAGCTTTCGTGCATTCCAAGTCCCAATTTTGTTGAGTTCAGGTACATGAATTTTACGGAACTCTAAAACCTGTACATTTGATTGTTTCTGCAACTCTCTTGCAGGACACTGGACAATGGCCCTCGGGGTAGAAATGTTCTGCGAGTGGCGAGACAGGTGTTCTTTCTTCAATACTTTGCTTTTTTTATTAATTTTAGAGTGATCTTACAAATATAGCAATGCCTTAACAGATAGGCAATCAGTGGTGAGCTCCAGATATATTGTAAGTGCTATGAATCCAAGAGCTCACTCCAAAATCGGAGAAAAAAAATGAGCGCATGGATGTAACGAGTCCTCAAAAGTGTTCAGAATTTTACTCTGTGAAATTTCAAGACATAGTTATGTTCCTAGAAGGAATTTGCCCAATACCCATGATGTTTTCACAACGGCTTCAATGCAGACAACCGAGTTAAATAAAGTTGTGCGTGTGGTGCCATCTCCTGATAAGTGCAGTAAGCTGATGATGGCACCACTTTTTCAAACAAGTTCTTGCTGTGTCTGTTGAAAGATGGTGCTAAAAGCACAACTTTCAGTTAATCAGGGGTGGAACCTCATGAAATGTACTTGGGAGCAGCGTACACGGGAGCAGCTGAAACAGCCGTTTTGGAGCAGGTTGGGAGGCAGCTTAAACTACTATTGCAGGCTAGAGCAGCTCAGATCAAGTTCTCACTACACTTCAGGATTGTGTCTTAGGGACAAGTCAACGGGAAGCGCATTTCAATTGTGCTTAGCAGGTGCACGGAGGCAGGCGAGGGTTAGCCCAGTAGGGGTCCTAGGCACATGGGACAACAGTGCAGAGGCAAAAACTTGAAACTTCGCGGAGCCTTAATGAGAACCAAAAAAGCAAGTAGCATATGCTTTTCTGAAGATAGTGTCCTTGATATTTTCTGGAGTTGCTTGCAGCTGCTCAAAAGTGTAAACAGCACTAAGCTTATCGCATAACCCACACGTGCTCGACATAGTATAATTATATGCGCGCACCTACGTGATGTGCGTAGGCAGCGGACCTGCAGCTGCGCGGAGTGGAGGTCAGGGCGACATTTCGAGTTGGTCCTACCGCGAACCTCAATATCGAAGCAGCAGACTACGCATTAACGGAAAGGTATCGTATTCCGATGGCGATAAACAGGAGCAAGGTGTTAGTACGCCAAGCAGATCTACCAAGGTCGCGTGAGAGCTGCTGTCAGGGTCGGGCAAGTTGTTTCGGATCGACAGTGCTTTCAGTCTCTCATCAAACTACGATTTATCTTGCGGGAATGCGGTTCCAACTTCTAATGATGAAGCATACAAAGGAATCTATGTTCATTTGCTTTCAGTTGGCCGACGCCCCGCCCGGATCCCGGCCGCAGGGAGCTTCAGGCAATCTCGACGCTTTTAACGACTGGATCTCTCCTCGGCCGATTCGCTTAACCGCTTATGGTTGAAGAATAACAATCCAGTCGCAGGTGGTGTAGCGCTTTGGAATCCTGACCCCTGTGAGTTTTTCTTCGCAAGCGCTTACGTACTCTGGGATACACAGGGAGAATAAACCTAAACAAAGGATTGCAAGGCCGACCAAGCTAAACGCGCTCATTGTTGCCAATCGAGTCATTTAAAACAAACCAAGATAAAGACAATTCTTTTTGGCGCACGTTTCTTGGCGATCTGGTGCATAATGGCGCTAAGTCATTGGCTGCGAAGCGCAGTTTCCCCTAACATGGCAGCAGGATGGCGCAGACAAATGCGTCTGTGCGAAATGGCGCAAATGGCGCAGCCGCTCCACCCTGGTTAATGCAGTTGTATCCATAAGAGCTGGCCGTGAAAATGTTAACGGTGTTGTGGTAATTCCTCACAAGAATGAAGCAACTCCTTAGAATTCGCCAAGGTGAAATCCAGCATTAAAATACTGCACCTTTGGTGACAGGTCGAGCATGTTACATGCAGGTGCCGATTTTTCAGGGCGATTTTAAGACAAGACCCTAGATTCACATAGTGATACCTAGATTCACTCAAAAATCAAGATAGATTCTTCAAAAAACCAACAATTATCTGAACAAAACCAACTTGCTAGTACAAGGCAGTTACAGAAACATAATGTAAGAAATACCTCTCTTTCAGGTTTCTTCCCCTTCATGACATTCTCCAGGTTTTTACGGAGGACACCGCTTTCTCCAGCTGCACCAAGAAACAGTACTATATTAGTTGCCGGCACTGCTGTTAGATCGCAGGTTGCACCGCAGAAGACCTTCAGAAAGACTGCAGAACAAGGAACTTTGGTCTAAGTCCGAAACAACACATCATTCATGGGAGGAGCCACATGGCTTTTGGATCTGACCATGCCGATTCTGAGCCTTGAAGAGGTTTGAAACCTTCATCGAAATGCAAACTATAGCGACATTCGAACGTGTCTACACATTTTAAAACTCAAACTTCATGTAGATTGCAAAATCTTCCTTCCTAAGTACTCACCGTAGTACCTGCTTCCGTTCAAATAGCAAAAACACTTTCTGCCTAGATTTAGGCCAGTGTTCCACTCAAGATACCTCAGAGGCTTTTATTTAAATGAGGTCCTTCATATATCATTTCAATATTCATATATTTGTCCATTTATTCACATGCTTAGGTTACTGCACACTAATGAATGACTACCCCTGCCCTGCATATAGCACATCATTAATGCAGTCTTTGGGAACTTGAGTCCAATGCAATTTCTATCAGAGCTCAACAAGTCCCATGAAATTTACCAGACAAGGACAAACTGTTCAGATTTAACTGAATTCAAACCAAGCACCTCTAACTAACAAGGACCACTTGCTGCAAAGCAACAGACACTGCAGCTGTAGAGGGGGCACAGCCTCCATTCATATAAAGCTCTCAAATGTCAGGTGCAACTTTAGAATGTGTTAATTGCATAATTATAAATAAGCAAAACACAAAAGAAGGGTGACTGCAACTATGGCATCAAGAAAGTCGAAAGTTGCAGTACTAAAGTTTTTTAAGAGTGTATTCATCTTTCATCTTAAGTCAGGCCAAGCAATAAAACTCATTTTCTCTCTATTTGTAGGAAATAAAATCAAGAGATTTTTATCAATTGACTTCACAGGAGCAAGAAAGCTGGGAACATCAGACTCAGAGTAACTACTGTCGGAGACATTTTGCATGGAAGCGAGTATGGCTAACACTCACCAACGGCAGCAGCAGTCTTGGCGGTTGGAACGTTGGTGCAGTCCCCAATCCCGAAAACATTGGAGTAGGTCTTGTGCTGCAGTGTCGTAGGGTTGACGTCCAGAAAGCCAGCTGCATCCGCAAAGGATGCTCCAGTCTTCAAAACGGCGGGAGCAGCCATGGGAGGCGTGACGTGCAACATCTCATACTGTAAAAGCATTGAAAATCACCTGGCTTAGACAATCTGTCAAATGCAATGAAGTTGCGATAGCACTTGACGAAGTTTCTTAACGAGCAGCACTTTGAAATGTGTCCGTGCCTACTGCATTATTCTACTAATACGCAGTTCCTACCCTGCTATGCAATAAAAGGGTGTGGGGGAATGCTTAATGCACTGCCTAACCCCCCTACTTTCTGCAGTAAAACCATTGATCGCATCTGCGATGACATCAAACCAATGATTGCGCTCCATTGCTGGCACTCACTCCCATGCGACCAACCAAAACAAGCAGAGTTCATGCAGAGTCTCGCACATCAAGCTACCATTTTCAAAGACATCACTGAGACGCCCTTGGGGCTGTAGACTCGGTCAAACACAAAGCTGAAGCCAAAAGTTTGCGGAGCGCGTTGATTGAACTTCTGCAACAAAAGCGCTGTGTCATCGTTGTGGGAATCCAGTTTGCGCGCTCCGTGAACTTCAGTCTCCGCTTTGTGTTTGATGAGGCTGGGGCTTCTGGTTAGCAAATTATTACAAAAGGGTATTTAAAAAGCTCGAAGTATACCTAAGCACTTCTCATGAGTTATGAATGCGAAAGCATGCAAGCCGCTCGTCCGCTGCCTTAAGTCCTGACCACACTAGCGTGAACGGCGCCGCCGGGCGGCACCGCCGTCCGGCGTCCCAACGCGAGGAGTCCACATCGACCGCTTCCGAAATTAAGCCTGGCCACCTTGGTCACTGTCATCATCCGTGGAACGGCATCTGTGCCGTACCAATGGCGGCCTTCTACTGACTGATAAAGAAAGACTTTGAAGATGCTCCAAAGCGGAGGATGCAAGGCCTGTAGATTCGGGGGTCAGTACGACGCGACGTAGGAATGGAACACAAGAGCTACGTAAGCGTTCATTTCGATCTCAGATTCAGTCAATCTCTAGGCGGCACACAATCGGCTTTAAAGGGGCACCGACACCCCCCAAAAATATTTTTTTCATTTTTTTGCCAGGCGCTTTATTATGGTGTCGGAGGACTACCCAATTAATATTTTGCAACAGAGTAGCGTATTTTTTTAATAAAGCCAAAAGACGCAACTGCTCTAAAACCGAAACCGAAATCCGCGCACGGAGGTCGGAGGAGTGGAGAGGAGAGAGTGGCGGAAGTCACGTAACTACACCCGACCGCGCGCTTTTTTTTTTTTTTTTCTCCTTTTGCGTAGCAGACGACATGCGGCGCTAGCGGACTGTTGCGCGATTCTTTCGCAGTTATGTTTGTTCCGCTCGCTGTTCTGTACTCCAAGATGAGTTGTTTTGTACATTGAGGAGTTGGAGATGAGAGGTGCCCGTGGTTAATTTCCATGATCGGCTCCGAAAAGAATACACCCAAGATGTTGCGTGAAGAGCTGGCTCACATGTCCTGCGTCCGAAAAAAAGTGGCATTGTGCGACAGAGTTTCCGAAAGATCAACGGGATCGGGACCAATGGCTGGCTGCAATTCCTGTAGAACATTTACGGGCACCTCGGAAAGCGGACGCTACCTGATTTATATGCTCCTTGCATTTTGTGGAAAGTGTATTACATTGAGTTTGCAGGTGTCAAAAAGGAAATCCCATCCCATTTAATTCAGCGACGTTTCGTCCACAACATTTATTTGTTCTGTTTCATCAGTGATAATTGTAAAAAAAACAAAAGAAATGTAAACATCAAAAATGTTTAAAAAATAAAAATAGAATACGCCATCATTCGGGATCGAACCCGGTCCTGCCGCGTGTGAAGCGAACGTCCTTCCCATTGAGCTACTGGGGGATCTCACTGTGAGTTATCTCTTACCTTAGTATTAAATCAGCCGGTAAACTGAAAGTTGGAAAGTTTGCTGTCGATTTTCCTCCAGCAAAAGCACTCCCGGGTCGAAGTCGGAAGCACCACGCATTGGCGACATTCGCACCTAATAAAGAAATCGTACGCGTATGCATATTCAACTCGAAGTAGACACGTCGTGCTTGAAGTTTGCGCGAGCGATGTCTTCAGCCACGAGAAGGGAGCAACGGCTCGACGACGTCTTCGTGCAAATCAGCTTGGTGGTCGGGCGTGTCGTACGGGATGAATACCAATTCTTTTGATCAGTCCCAAATTTCTCTTTTAAAGGCAGACAGAATTCGCCGGTACCGCGAACGACAGTTCTGAAGTAGAGGTCCTACGCCCGTCGTCCGCTGCCATCGCCGTCCCTGCGAGTCCCACGATACGCGAAACGACGCACGCACGGAATGCTTCCGGTTCTCTGTGGAACTTTTTTTTTCAATCAACGTATTTGCATCTTTTTGTGAAGCCACAAAAAATGGGTTTCATATTTTTTTCTATTTTTAATATTGAGTGTGTGCCTTCAGTGACCAACGACTTTCATTAAATTTGGTGGTCGCATCGATACCTTACAAAACGGCCCGTGACCCCGGAAAAGAGAGTGAGCGAGACTCGAACCGGCCAGTTCTTGATCGGCGGTTTTCGGGCGGAAAGAAACCGAATTTCGAGTCGCAAATTGTGTTCTGCGTAGTTGGGCTCACATATGTCATGTACAACTAAAAACGTCGGCGAGCATAAACACCCTGTCAGTGTCCCTTTAAAGCCTTTTGGCGAGTGGAATTTCATCGAGGCGTCTTTGTGGGTTGGAGCTTTGTTCTCACTGCAGGTTCTTGGTCACCATCGTACTGAAATTGATCAAGACAAAACTCCAATTGGAGCAATTCCTCGTGTGCCGTTCACTTGCAAAAGTGACGGTGCCCAACAAAATACAGCCCATTTCCGCCATTGGTTTCGCAAAACCTAAACTGCTATACTAACCACCAGATGGCACTGAATTTAGGAAAGGGTCAATTGGCCTCCGTTTCTTTGCGGGCGTCACGTGACAGGACTGGATCTTGCGATTGCGCCCTCCCGCTCGGATTTTCCGCTCTTTCGTCATCTGCTCTTCGTTACTCTTCTCCTTTCGGCTCTCATCTTTCGCATATATCAGCACCGAAACCGCACTCGCTGTTTACACGGTAGGAGTCCACAATGACCTAGTAATCAGCGTGAATGTGGACTATCGTAGCCTGCTCTCTTCATCTTGCAATGTTGCCGCGCTCTCAAGGGAAGGAGGCGCAGGTTTTGGGTCTGGCCGAGTTGGTTCTACCGAAACACCAAAGGACAGGTCAGTGGTTTGCTGCCCCGGCGGCGTGCCAGAGATGAAGGCTACTTTCGAAAGTGTCACCAAATCAACACGACATTCGTCACAACACAGACGACATGCAACAAGTGCCACGGAGAAACTCACTTGTAATTCCGAATTCCTCTCCTATAATTTCCCAGCGGTTGCTTTTAGCGTCATTATCTAGGTAGTCTGGCTGCGTCTTGTCATATAAAAGGGAAACTGTCGCACAGTTTCAAGGAACCGCTCCGTTGCGGAAGGCATTGGGGGAAATAGGGATAGCAGACGACACGAAACACGTCCTTCGGAACGTGAAAGACGCGCGGCGGACCGGGTTTGAGCGTTGCAATGGCATCGCGGGGTCACTATCTACGCCACCTCCCATTGGCTCCTCTCTTCTGCGGCGAGCTCTGAACCGCGCAAGGAGCGGTTGGCTCTGCGGCGTTGTACGTCACGCCGTTGAAGCCGAAAACTGGTTTTGGTCGCCAACTGGCAGCGCCGGCCGCCGCGCCGCAGGCCTCCGCGACGCCAATGTGGTCGTGCCTTTATGTCGTCTGCTGCATACTTTTTGTCACCGGTCAGAGCGCGCGCTTGCCTGGGCGTGCTGACATTGGGTCTCCGTACGCGCTGACGGACACGCAGCGCTATGAGGTGAGCGGCTGCTGAAACTGACGCGCAGTGGCATGGGAGCCTCATTGACGCGCGCCAGCCAATTGGAAGCCAAAAAAGCCATCAGTCTTACTCCGCTCCTTTGGAATCGGGGAATTTAGGTGCCGTTGGCTAGCTTTTCGCGTGGTTTCATAGCTGGTAACTGGCTTCCCTTGGAGAAAGGATTTAAGGTGCCGCTTGGCGAGGCTCGCTCTATGAGACAGTTAACGCTTTCGCATTAAAAATGGTTCATCATTTTAGGAGATGCAAATGGGATGCTAACTTTATAAGTACCCGTAGCATACCGCGCATCCGCCCATTTAACACTAAGCGCCCATTCCCAAATTTGTAAGATCTGATAAAATATGCACAGTACATTGATATGTAAAATTGATGATCGGACTAGCGCCCATCCCCCATTTTTCGCGATTATCTCCAAATTTTGAGTGGGCGCTTGCCCGGTATTTTATGGTAGGTTACAGAGGCTGAAAATAATGTCAAAGTTTTTCAAGAATGTGCTTGAAAGCCTCCACTAAATTTATTGCACTGGCAGTGTGTTATGGTGGAGATTGAAACAAATGAATATATATAATTATACCTCAAATTTGAGATTATCTCCAAATCATTGTATCTGCCATGAACCAGTTCAACATAGGATCCTGCATTTCCAATGATCTTGGGCAATTCAGGCGGCATTTCAAAGTACACACTGTTATCCAGATATCCACTCTCCTGGAGTTTCTGACTGGGCCTATGGTCAGTGACAGGTGAAGAGTTCAGGGGAAGCTCCGCCCACCTCTCTCCACTTTAGCAGAGCAAATGCTGGGAAGGGGGCACTCTCCTTCTCTCCAGCGTTTCCAGTGCTAAAATAGAAAGAGATGAGAGGAGCTTTCCTGGAGCTCTAATCCAGTCACCAACTACGGACTAAATTGATTTTTGCAGAACTGCAGTTTTCGATCTTGTGCAGACTTCAGGGGTGTTTGGCATGCATGTTCAGACAGCATACATGCCTCACTTGTTTCAAGACATTACCAAAAGAGGCTACGGACAGGCATGTGGTGTCACGTAAACATAATAAATTGAAGGGTGCCTCGAAAATAAGATATGCAACAGGCAATAACTGCCACACTCTCACCTTATAAGTGACAGTCCCCTTTGGCGTAGTAGGGCTGTCTAGCAAGCAGAACACCGCTTCCTTCGACTGGGGCCTTACTTCCACCAGCTCATGCTTCAGGTTCACCGTAATGTCTCCGGTCCTCTCGCTGTCCCCCCACAGGGCATCGGCGTATTTGGGAGCGCCAAAGAGAACGCCAAGTGAGCTGTTGAAAACGATCTTTGCCTTGTCACGCTCTGCCCACCTGAAAACAAGTCAAGCATAATGAACAGAGAGACACGTCGAACGGAATAAGAAACAGGTACAATTCAGCCTGCCAGGTTTCGTAGATTGGATCCCATGCTGTCCGCAAACATAAATACCTGTTATGCCCAGCATTAACTCCCTTTCTGCTATGTTATTAAGGCTGCGTTGATTCTGCAGTACTACAGCTATGTCGAAGCTCATTTGCACGAGTGCGTGCGAATAAGACACAAGACAAAGGCACATAATTCACAGCAGTACAGAGCTGCAACTCTGTGGAAGCCATGCTAGCCTTGACAAAGTAGCAGAAAATAGTTGGATGCCAAATGTATTTACTCGCATAATGAACGCACTTTTTTTCCCGAAAAATCGATGCAAAGTTGGGGGTGCGTTCATTACGCGGGGTAAGATTTTTGCGTCCGTATTTACTCGCATAATGAACGGCCCTTTTATCCCGAAACATCGACGTAACTTCTTATCCCTTTGCGCGCGGCGCGCGACTCGAAAACCAAACTACGATGCGCAAAAAAAAGCTCCTCTCCATGTTTTCTTTCTTGCGCATTTCTTTCTTTCCGCTCCGCTTTTCTTTCTTATTTCCTTGCGCGCGACCTCAAAACCAAACTGCGCTGTGTAAAAAAAAAGAGAAAAAAAAAGCTTCTTTTATGTTTCTTTTTCTCTTGGTTCCGTGGACTTTTTTTTTTTGCCGCCTTTCGCAAGCTGTTTTGTTTTGCTTTGCTTAGCCGGGGGCTTTTCTTTCTTATCTCCTTGCGCGCGGCGCGCGACGCGCAACCCCGAAACTAAACTGCGCTGTGCAAAAAGGAAGAAAAAAAAGAAAGCTCCTTTTTATGTTTTTTTTCTTTTCTTTTGGTTCCGTGTTTTTTTTTTTTTTTGCCGCCTTTCGCAAGCTGTTTTGCTTCGCTTAGGCGAGGACTTCTCCGCTTCTTTTTCTTATCTCCTTCCGCGAGGCGCGCGACCCAAAGTCCAGACTGCGCTGTGCAAGAAAAAAAAAAAAAAGCTCCTCTCCATGTTTTTTTTTCTTGCTTCCGCTGGATTTTTTTTTATTTTTTAACGCCTTTTGCAAGGTGTTTTGTTCGCCCACGCTGCCCATGCATTCACGACCTCACTGCACCAGGATAAAAAAGTGCATTCATTTCGCGCGCGTGGGGGGAGGGGGTCAAAATTTTGACGTCCGAGTTGGGGGTGCGTTTATTACGCGAGGGAAAAAAAAAGTCGAAATTTTGAGAGCCGACTTGGGGGGTGCGTTCATTACGCGAGTGCGTTCATTGTGCGAGTAACATACGGCGAAGTTACTTTAATGTAGTTTACTTGAATGCACATATGTGCATTTTATGTGTGTCCGTGGTCGACATTTCTAGCACTTTCCTAAAAGCTATGCACCCAACATGCTCTGTGTTGTGTGCTGCCAAAGCATCCACAGTAACCCATCTTGCTAGTATCAGTGAATACCTTTTTTTATTCTGTGTGACACGCTTTTAGAATCATGTACACTGTCAAATATTGAGAAACTATGTGGAGCATTACACTCCATATTCTTCAAAGGACAACCAATGCAGCTGCCATTTGGTGCATAGTGGCATCCCTAAAAACATTCCATGTTGCATAAACAGTGATGACAGCAGCATTTGAGCTTTTTTAGCAAGCAAAATATTGGTTTAGAACAGCCCCTGATGCTTTTGGAGCAGATACCAACCAAGTGAAGCGGAAAAAAACTGCATCTCTAAATTAGTTTTTTTTTTTTTAAATCATGATTAAGAGTTCTTTTTGTTTGCTTTATACTGAAGCATATTACTCATTAGTTGCATAATAAAAATGTGTATGATAAAAAATAAATGTACAACTTTCTTTTTAGAAATAAGTGTCTGATCAGAGTAGGTTCCATTTGTAAACATGTACTAAGAAAAATTGTGGTTGACAAATTAATTACGGCACAACACTTCAGTTAATATGAACCTCCCCTCCCCCTCCCTTTTTTCACTCATGTTTATTTCACATGTAAATACATTTCTTTTCAATATTCCGGCAAAACCAGCATACTCACTAAAACGTTATTCGATGAAAGCACGTCCTCCCAAGTTTTATGAACCTACCAAACTCAAGATTGTAATATCATACACTACAAAAACAACCACCAAAAATACATTATGAAAACCTACAGTTGTGCTTCCAAAGTGACGCTGCGCCTTAGCTGTGTTGGCATCGGAGTGCAGCCAGAGTTCACTGCCCGTTCGCTTGACTACCATACTTATTCAAATATAGATCATCGTTGTTGTTCTTTCCTTTCACATCAGAGCACTTTAAAATTATAGATGAATCTTCAACTTAGACCAAGGTAGGCCGACCTGTAATGGTATTGAGTCTAATTTCCAAGCCCATCGCGCTAACCTAGGTGCTACCCCATGTTAGTTGCTCCTCCTAGCACACCGGTGCAAAGCAGTGAAGCTCGACGCACACACGACAGTGCAAAGTGATGAGGGTGGAAGTGAGCAGCACAAGTGCCACGGTACTCACTAGCCATGGCATAGAAGCATTTGGCAGGCATGATAATCAAGTGATCTAATGAGGAGCAAAAGACCCTGGTTCTGTCCTATCACAATAGCCACCATACCAGTATTTTGCTAATTTTTTCTCGCGACTTTAACCTTCTGACATTGCAGATATCATCTCGAAGTTCAGACGTTGACGTGGCCAGCGCAGCTGATAATCAATCTTTTATACTTTGTTTCACTTTGATTAAAAGTGCAGTGAAATACATATTATTATCTTTACCAGATTCTCTCCCTTTACACTGAATATCAGGGTCGACCAATATTAATATATTTTTCTTTTTCTTAAAGCCCATATCGGCGCAGGTGTATGCAATTCTTTGCAAAAATGGCATTTGGGCGCAAGATGTAGCAGACTTTCGTTTACAGAGCATTTAGGCACAAATGGGATGGCACTTCCATCACTGCACAAATTGCCAATACTATTAAAGAAAAATAAAAAAAACAGACAGCAAAGCATGATGGGAATGCTATATTTCATTCACCTGTAGGGGTGTACAAATATTCGATTTTCGAATTCGAATCGAATAAGGATAGGCTCGAATAATTGGAGTAAACTTTGGAAAGTCTTGTATTAGAGTTTTCAAATAATTTGTTTCATTGAATATTAGTACCGTTGAAACAAAATCAGGTTTATTCAGGAATGCTGTTCATATGGGAAAGTAGCCCTTACTCTTGGATCTAAATCAAGCCAGCATTCAGCAGCTCTGACTAACAAACCATTTCTACAGAAAGTATTGTTTGTTTCCTGTGTTCCTCGAACGAAGTACTCCAAGCTTCTTAGATGCGCTCGACAAAAACCCGAAAAACACACATGTTGTCTTTTTGAATTCATGTATCTTGCATCAGCTGCAGCCAGCTCTGTGCATTATACACCTATTCTCGGTTGTTACGTCCATAATGACAAATTATTATCAAACTACAAATAACCGCGATAATTATATCCATCTCTTCCCGCTAACTCGTCCATCCTCGCGACATCGAGCAAGACGCCACAGCTACAGTACGTGACGCAAGATGTCACCCAGTTCCGGGGATCGGTGGCCGAGTGTGCTAGCTCTGAGCATGTGGAGTGAAAGCTCACGCTGCAGGACCCATTATTCGGCACTATTCGATTCAAGTTGAAATTTCACGCCTCTATTAAGCTGACAGGACAGTGAAGGCTACAAGTGCAAGCTAGTCCACACTCCTCTCTTCGTGATGTCCTTTCCAGTCTGAGCGCTAATTTTGCAAAGGCACGTATGCCTTATCAGCAAGACCTCAAGAACAAATTTTTTCTGATATCCTACAGTGCAAAGCCAATGCTGAAATACTCGGTTCTCTATGAAACCAATATACCTTTACGATATTTTATTCCTTTCTTTTTATGTAACCAATTGTGATAAAAAAGTTAGACTTCCACCCAAAGATGTGGCACCCACACTATGCACCGTTCCACCTTACGTTTGATTGCAGCGGACACTATGAGCTATCCCATCCAATCCAGCTCTCTGAATGTAGCATGTGATACGCTCTCCGCATATCACTGCACCCGCTTCCAAGGTCACCTAATAATTGATACAGCCTTGGATTGGCTTCGATAGCTTGTAGCATCCGCTGCGGCCAGACGTAAGGTGGAACGGGGCATAAAGGTTGTGGCATGCCAACTGCGGTCTTGCCTAACATCTCATGGACATCAGGCAGCCACTAAATACATAATAATAAACTTTTCTCAAAAACATGACTTACTCTCTTTCTGCGCTCGTTGAGCGTAAAAGGAAAGTCTCTTTGAACGGGATAATCCACACAGGATAATCCACAATGGGGGCTTATAGGTAACTTCTCTAGGAGGACAATCCACAGCTATCAAGATCACCGCAGCTCGACGAAGAAAACAGGAAGTAGGTACTGTACATGCCCGCAACAAGAGGGCACCCCTATTCAGATCATACACTCTCAAACCGATATTTATAGAAATGGTACATTGAAATAAACACCTCAGTAACCAAGGTGACCGGCCTCGCACCAGTCAGTGCCAGACTAGTGCGAACAAAGATGCCCACCTTACGTAGATAGGCGTCTGTGAGGTACATGACTTTCTGCGCAGCACCGGGACACTTGGCGGGTGTTGCTGGATAGGTGAAGATGGCGGTGCCTTCATCAAAGTTCTGCATTGCACTGAAGGTCTTAGTAACAGTCTTGTACGAGTAATTGGAGCACACGTTCGGCGTCCTCAAGGCATCTTCCAATCCCTTGATCTGCAAACGGATGTTCTCAGTGGATCGCCACAACATCATAAGATCTAGTATGCGGAGTACGACTAGTTACGGTTTCCAGCTTTTTGCACGATCAGATAGAAAGTGGAAATGGAAAGAATCGTGCAACAGAGGCTGGTGGTACCAGGTGATACTTCTCTACCTCGCAAGGTTAACTCACCGTAACGTCACTGTCTTTCTAGTGACTCATCTTTTGGCTGCAGGAGTTTTTCCTTTCTTATAGGCTCTGCTCCTTCTGGGGCTCTGAGTCTTATTGTATTCATTAATGATATTTCAAAGTGTATTACATCTGCCAGATGCTTTTCTTTGCTGACGATATAAAGTTATTTTCACATATGCAATCCGAAAAAGACTGTGAGCGCTAAAATCTAATGCATTGAGCATTTGGTACCAGTCAAACCGCTTGCCTTTGGACGCCAACAAAACTAAGGTAATCTCGCTAACAAGACGCAATAATCCCTTACACTTTAAATACAAGTTGGGTAACTGTACTACTGCTCGAACTGATGTAGTAGTCAGGGACCTTGGAGTGCTAGTAGCTAGACTGTAAACTATTGTTCAAATCTCATGTCACTAACACTTGAGGTACCGGTCTTAAAGTGCTCGGGATAATCTCACGTTTGACTCGACACTTCCAGGCACCTGATACTATATTACACTTATTTTGTGCTTTGGTTAGGCCACGACTTGAATTTGCATCTGTTGTGTGGAACTTTCTATAACATAGCGATTGCAGATGCATTGAAATGGTACAAAGGCATCTGATATGCATAGTCTACGATAGGCATTTTAACAGGAGACTCGATTTAGAGTATATTTTTCTTGTTAAAGTTTTAAACCTCAAAATTCTAATTGACCGCAGGCATTGACCAAGATGTGGTGTTTTCACAGAAACTCATACAAGGTCGTTTCGATGTACCTGATCTTTTGAGTGGTACAAGCATACGTGTTCCATCTAAACACACGCGACTCTGCGATACCTTTTATCCTGACAAGCAGATTGAAGGGTCACCTATGCATAGAATTCAACTTTTTTGTAATAGCCTTGTGCAGTATGATTTCTTTTCCCATGCCTTATTTTACTTTGAATACCGAGTGGTGTTTGTAATTTGTTTTATTATGACTGATGTGTCACTTCTGTATTTCACGTCTTTGTATGTTGAACTCATTTGTGACTTTTATGTGCACCAATATCAAAGCCTTCAAGGTGTTTTGGGCACGCAATAAATACCATTACCAATTGCAGCGTGCATTTCTGTTCCTCTTCAAGCGTATACATGTGACTATCAGTTGGCAGGCAAGGAAGCAAATAATATAGGAGGAAGGAGACATGCGAGTGCCTCACACTGATGCTATTTCCACAAAAGCTATTGCGTGTAAGCAAGGGCTAATGATACTCGTTCGGTTCTTTACGACTTGGGTTTGGTGTTTAGGCAACTAAAATATCCAAAATTAAAGCTATACTTGAATTTTTAAAAAAGCAAGTTTCAGGGAAAGAAATTTTTAACTTGAGCTTCACTTTGTGTTGATATGAAACACAAACCCCAGTGAATAGTCGGCAAGGTAGCTTTTCTCTCATGAGAACCACGCCCATTGTCCCGATTCCTTCTTCTATCGGAAAGCTTTTTAAGTATTCGGGTCATACACATGTTCCCTGGAGGTTGGGGAATATCATGTCCTGGTTTTCTTCAACATAACCCCCGATAAATGCTTTTATAGACACCAAAAATTAACACTGAAAAACACCAGATCTGTGGAAAAAAATAATCCCCTCCCAACAAAAAGAAAAAAAAAACACTTTAAATTTGAAGCAAAATAGACCCCAAAAACACTAAACCCTATTTACGACATAAAAAGTTTGTCCAGAAAAGAGTGAGGTAAAAGAGAATTATCTTATGGTTAGTTTGATAAACCTCGAGTGAAATACTACATTAGAATATTGCAAGCATTGTGTGGTGCCTCAAGCCCATACTCTGTGAACCTTAAAATAAGGAAGAAAGGCAGGACAACCATGGGGACATCACCAATGTCTGCTTCCGTGAAGGGTTTGTGATTTCCGACTGCTCCGATTTCCTGCATATGTTTTCTTACACTCCACTTTCATAAAGCCAAAATGCAAAATTTGTAACGTCATTGTTATCCACCTTATCTACAAACTTTTCCTGTCTCAAGTCTCGACTTATGCTCAAGGATTTCACTACCCCTAGAAAATTTGATTTTTTTTTATTCTCAGAATTTTGTTTTCCTAATTCAGGATTTAAACATGAACCAGAGCAGAAAACTTTATGTATCTCTTTTTTTCTTTTTTTAAACCACCTATGGCAGGTAGCATCTTTCAAGATAGAGACATTAAAACTGGTATAAGTAAGCAGTACCTCTTATGCATGGCGTATGAAAAAGCATTCTTTAAATGTGCATATTATATCAAAGCCCACTCACCATGTCAAAGCGCACTTGAATGCCAACAGCAACAACAAGGAAGTCATACTTAATCTGCAAGAACGAGAAAGAAGAAAAATAAAAAGCTTCAGTGACCCGTGCCAGGGGCAGTGAAATGCAGCTTCCACTTTGGACCACTGCCAACACTGCACTGAGAAGAAGTGAATAAAAACAGGCATCCAAAGTAGGATGTCTGCAAATTGGCTGACCTTGAGTCCTCCCTTGGTGACCACCACATTCTCCTGTGGAACAAACATCTCTGCTTGATCTCTGATCCAGAGGGCATTGCTGGGCATCACTTCTTTCATTGGTCGAATGGAAGCAGAGGCCGGTTTAAGACCACCTCCAACCAGCGTCCACAAGGGCTGGTAGCAGTGTGCCTGAAAAAATCAAAGGTGTAATATGGTGACACAAGATGTACCTTGGTTTCTTGTTGATGCTCTATTTCCCTTGTGCTCAATCCGTTGTTCTTTTAGCACATTGTATAATCAAAATCAAAGGAAAAGAAAGAAGACACAGATAACTTAGATTAAGCTGTTTGTCTCCTATAAATGTAAATGAAAAATACTCGAGTTCAAGATTTGTCTGGTTAAGGTATTGCACCTTGCTGATTGCAAATTGTACTGGGTGCACAAATAGAATTACCTGACCGAGGCTATTGCAAGTATAAAAATTAGCTGGTTTTAATTAATTTAAAGAGTGGTGTGTCAAGCAGTCTGTAAGGCAGCGCACATATTCTAGCTGTGCCAGTAAATTGCATTATGAACAGACAAAAGATAAAGATGTGAGTGTATATTTAAACAGCAGGACCGAAAATTTAGATACATAACTTCAGAAATTCAACTTGAAACCTATAATTCTTGGCTACTTTATTAGCTCTGTTGCTAGCTCCCCATCAGTTCCTCTGCTCAAAATCCAGTGTAAGCAACATAATTTAGGTTCAGCATCTACCTTCATAAACAAAATTACATGATACGAAAGAGTTGCAAGGCACACTTGTGCATGACAATGTAAACTGACAATGATTCTGTCAGGCAATGAGTTGTGCATGACAGGTGAACATCACTTAGTGCAACATAGATTAGACTTACATCCTGTGGCTCCAAGACGCACACTTTGCCTTTGCCCAATTTTGAAGAGAACTTGGCGGCCGTCGAGATGCCACCTGCTCCGCCCCCAACCACAAGGAGATTGCACATTTTCACATCCGCCAAGCAGTGGGCCGACGTCGAAAGCAGTTTCACAGTCTGCCTGAGACTCCGCTCCAAGTCAAATATGCTTGCACGGCACAGCATCTGAAAAACAGAAAAGAGGCGATGCTTTGGAACAATGCCAAGGATACAGAAGTATAAAGGAAATGTAAAAGTACAAGAGTGAAGTGATGGTAAAGCTCGAAATGATTTCTTGTTGTGTGTTTTTAAGTTTTCTGTATATGCAAGGCAAATATGTCAATCTGGGCAGTTTTAAGCCAATAATATGATTATAAAAACAACATAAATATTATTATCAGACGAAAAATAGCTGATGTATATGTAACCTCACAAGATTTTTAGAAACACCCTCCCAACATTTACTGCCAAACCATTTACCAAACATTATTTCAACAGCTGTCAATAGCAGAACCAAATTACATGCTCTGGAAGGAGTAAAGATTGACGAGTATGTGTGTCAGTGTACACGCTGGAAGAGGTAATGCAGTGAACTAGCAGCGACCTATTGCTGCCACCAGCTGTTTGTGAGTGCTTTCGTTTGTTTTACAAAAGGGGCTGGAGTTTTTTTGTTTTTTTTCCAATACCGGTTATCTCACAATGTAAAAAAGACAACAAACGGGACACAAACTCCGAAATTGTTCACAAAATAAATAGTTGACACATAATATCAAGAGTTCCAAATTGGAGTGCACAGAGAGAGAGAAAGAGAGAGAAGGCTTGTGAAAGCGGAAACACTAACGTGGGAGTCACTCACAGCCAGGGGCCGGGTGGTCATCATTAGTTTGGGGGGGGGGGGGGGAGCTGATAGAAGGAAAAATTGTGAAAGTGGAGTTTGGAACTAATATATAAAATAAATAAATATATAGTTTTATTTATATATTTACAAATATTAAAGGCAGCAGCTATAGTGTTGCCCAAGCAGGGGAAGATTCCAACATGTGTGCAGGTAGTTTTCAAATGTGTCAACACTTACATTCAACAAGCAATGACAGCAAGCAGTTCTGTACGATGATATTAGGGGAAAAAACTAGTTTTGAAATAGCTTAGTTTTGGCAAACTTTGGGCGTATAACCTTAGAGTATTTGATTATGTAGGCGGCGCAGAAATAGATATGTATCACGCAGGCCAGATATGTTGTGACCAAGTAAGTAAAGAAACTTCAGTTCCAGTTCCATGCTGATGATGAAGATCGAGCGATAGTCTGATGAGATGATACTAGCAGCAAGGCGACGAGTCCGTTCTACCTCCGCAATGTTCACCCTCCCACTGAAAAGACGCAGGTAGCTGGAGAAGCAGGGAACAACACTTTTTCACGATGTTCACCCCACAGACAGCAATGCATCAATTTGCGTACTGATTTCGTTTTCGGTGAAACCCCAAAGGCTGGGCTAGTTCCACGGCAGTCCTTTGACCGTCGAGAACCGCAACGTTAATATAATATAAGGCTCTATTCGGTTCCTAAAACCCGGGTGACAGTGAAAAGGCTATTGCCCATTCCATAGAGGCTCACTGTACCCGCTACACACAAGTACACACATACGGGAGGCACTCACTTGATCGAATGACGTTTGAGCGAACGCCCACGTTTCACCGAATGACACTTTAGCGAATAGTCGGGCGCCGCGAAGCGGCGTTTTCGGGTGGGCCAAATGGGTTAACATTTTTGTAATGAGCCGCCACGGACTGTCGCCGCGAAGCGGCGTAAGCGCAGCGTGGCGGATGGGTTAACGCACTCCCCGTTATTCGCTAAAACGTCAATTCGCTGAAATCTCGCTGTTCGCTAAAATGTCATTCGCACATTTGTTAGCCGGCGCTCAAGTCATGACGACAATCTCAACGAACCACAACAGACACTTGAGCGAATCGACGTTTTAGCGAATAACGGGGGCGCGCGTTAACCCATTCGCCGCGCTGCGCTTACGCCACTTCGCGGCGACAGTCTGCGGCGGCTCATTACAAAAATGTTAACCCATTAGGCCCACCCGAAAACGCCGCTTCGCGGCGTCCGGCTATTCGCTAAAGTGTCATTCGGTGAAACGTGGGCGTTCGCTAAAATGTCATTCGATCAAGTGAGTGCTTCCCGTTCAGAACCCCGGTCCCGCCATAAAGTATAGAACCAAATTTGGTAGAACCACCAAGCAAAACATCCGCGGTAGTTGATAACAGCATGTGCGATCTGCCGCGCATTATACTCGTTCTTTAACAGGAATTCCGAACCACTTACCTCTAATGAATGTATGAGCGTGACGTGCTTCAACGGTGACCGCGAACTCAACCGCAATTTCTCTGCGTCGTCTACCGTCTTCGTTCTCCTCCGACTGATTTCGCCACGCAACGCTCGCTTCGCGCGCGCCGTACCTTGCTGCCTCGCTCGCTCGCGCACTCCTTTCTCTCTCTATCTCTCTCTCTCTCTTTTTCTCCCTCTCTATCTCCTTTCTCTTCGTTCTTTTTTTTTTATGCGTTCAGTGTTGTGTGTCGAGAACGAAGAGTTCGCTACAATCGTCGCCTGCTATCAGGAGTTATCGGTCGAGCGGGTCCGTACTTCCCTGGGCGTTTCGGTTAACTGTTTCGCCACGCCTGTCACTTGTATTGCGAGCTTGCGAGAAATAAATCGCTGAACCTTTTTATAGACGCCACTTGGCAGAGTGACGAAAAACAAACCCAAGGTGCGAGAAATAAGTGCGCGCGCGATACTACGCTTCTTACCACCTTTTCTGCTGTAAATATATAATATATTAACACTGCCATTTTCATGTCCTGATCAAAATGTGAGTAAAGTGTTCGTGTTTGACATACCAGGAACGTAAAAAAAAAACCGAATGTATGGGAGAAAAATGTAAGCATATTTTTCTCATCACAAAAATAAGCTACGCATGACCGTACCTTCAGCCTCCACCCAAATGTAACGCTAACGGTTCGGACCAGTAGCAAAGTTATAATAACCCTTATCCGATTGAAAACTAATCAGCGATATCTGAAAAATTTCAGTGAGCAAATAGGGCGCTCTCCCAGTAGTATTCGTTTTTCATCTCCAGATCTATTCGAGTCTCCATTGGTCACCATGATCCTCATTGAAAATTTACGAAAATCGCTTTTGAATTAGAACAGGGGAATCTGGATGACATCATACCGGCGTGCAGTCGTGTATCACCTCTGCGTTGTGCACGTTAAAGGGACACTAACACCCCAAAAATTTGTGTTTATGTTTTATGTGGCGATACCCAATCAATATTTTGCTTCAGCGTCACGGAGGGGCGGATTTAGGGAGGGGGGGGGGGAGTGGCGGCAGCCCCCCCTCGCCTCCCCCCCCCCCAAATGAAATCATTGATATACACCAGCTAAATGTTTAGATTGTGGTGACATAGCAAATATTGGGACAGCAAAATATATCTGGGCAACGTTTAGGCCGTAACGTCAAATCTCAGCAGACTCCCCCGCCGCCAGCCGAATGCTTACCGCCCTTCCTTGGCCTGAC
>JAZHYW010069728.1:0-41875 GCA_037355805.1 Ixodes ricinus
TTGACTCGACGCGCATATGTGTGGACTCTTCGTCAAGGTCCACACCTCTGGACGTGCAGAAGTGTTGACCTCGCCGCGCAGAAGTGTGGACCTCGCCACTAAATGAGCTATGCTTAGGGTCGGTACTCTGTTCCCCAATATTGCTGTGGGCGCCGCCATCTTGGTGCTTGTACGGAGCAGACGCAACTGCCGATCGTCATGATTCAATAGTGCGACTTCCTCGGCATTTGATTCGGTGTTAGGAAGCTCATGTAATATTGCTTTGCTCTGTCGCAAAGCGTTTAAACATTTGTGGAGGACGTAAAAGCGTTTCCTGTGATTTCCGATAAATTTTCAGATAACTGGCAGTCATGATTTTAAGCCACAATATGGACAAGTATCGTTACCCTGAAGCGTAGCTTATTTAGTGGCACGGAAGATCATGGCGGAACAGCTCAGCATTAAGCTAGATTTCAGACGCCTTGTTCTTTTATATACAGTGCCACTAAATAAGCTAGGCTTCAGGGTAACGACACTTGTTCATATTGTGGCTTAAAATCATGGTTGCCAGTTATCTGAAAATTTGTCTGAAATCACAGGAAACGCTTTTCCGTCCTCCACAAATGTTTAAACAGTTCGCGACAGAGCAAAGCATTATTATATGAGCTTCCTAACACCGAATCTAATGCTGCGGAAGTCGCACTTCTGAATCATGACGATGACAGTTGTGTCTACTCTGCACAAGCACCAAAATGTCGGCGCCCACAACAATGTTGGGGAACAGAGTGCCGATACTCTAAGCGCAGCTCATTTGGTGCTCTGGCTCTAGGTGGCTCTATACTTCGTTTCAGCTTGGGTCCAGACGCAGCCGATGCTACAAGCGCGAGCTCCGGGCTTCCAGCGTCCCTGCCAAGCACGCGCGCTCGTGCAGTACAGGCAGTGTTCAGGGCCACACGCTCGTGCTTGTAGCATCGACTGCGTCTGGACCCAAGCTGAAACGAAGTATAGTTCTTCCCAGAAGTGGCGCGCGGCACGTGTCTTGAGCATTTCTACAAAAATGAATGGCGCCACTGTTCCCATGATAGATGGGCTTTACTCCACACAACCTGGGAGCGGGTTTGCAAACCAGTATTCAGACGAAGAGCAGGCCGATATAGGACATAGGAAGTGCAAAACTGCCACTTTATTTCTTTTTGTTTTCTAGCTTTAAAATAAGCTCTAATATATATATATATATATATATTTCTTCTTTTTTCTTTTTTTGCAAGACAACGTTTGCGTGTTAAATGTGGTGGTCCAAACGGCCGCAACACCGCACCTTGTGCTTTCGATAATTTCGAACGTGGAAGGAACTTCGAATTTATTCGGAAATCAGAGCTTATTCTACGTTTTGTAAGCCACTGTAATCTACGTATGTACTGGCTCGTATCTCGCGCCGCCTGTTGGCCGCTTCCTGGAGTGGCGGACGCAGAGCGAAGAAGATCTAGCTCGAGCTCGGCGGCGAACAGCCCGTGGCCCGAGCCCACCTCGAGCGCCCGACCTGCATGCGCAGCTGCGAACATGGAACTCGTTTGTTCCGGAAAAATTCTGCGCCATCTATGAGGAAAAGGGTACAAATAAATAGCGGTTGAATCCCCTTAAACGTTTGCCAGTGTGTTGCTTTGTATATAATTAATCTGGGCATGAAATATCGTTGTCCTGGTTAGCGGAAGAAATTTACAAGAATTGCTCACACAGGGGCATTTAACTATTTTGAAATTTTGAAAATTTCACTCCGACACTGCGCATTATTTTGAAAATCATTTTTAAGAAAAAGGCGATTTTTAATATTCTTTAAACTTTCTGAAATTAGCGTTTATAATATGTACTAATGGAGTCTGCAAAAACATAATGCAATATTCGTGTGGCTTTTAAGTTATAAAGCGAGAAATATGGCCAAATTGACGCTGACGGGGCGTGCACACACCCGTTCTTCACAATTTCATTATTATTAAAAAGTGTAAAAAGGCTTCGGGGTGGTCAGGAAGAGACAAATTGACAGCACAGAGGTGGACGGTATAGTTTTGAAGCGAAAATTCCTAAATACATAATAGATTTTCGTACAACCGACCCAAAAATGCCCATGGGCCGAAGCGATCGAGGTGCGCCACCCTGCAACATGCTTCGCGATACCTGTTTCAACAGCCGGCGTTAGCGTCTCTGTCTACGCGACGTAAAGGAAGCAACAGGAGCGACTTTGCAAACATATCAGCCTACAACCTTGGCGGTAACATGATATAGGAGGCAGGGCGCGGCAGAACCTGCGCCGCCTGTGAGCGCCAATAGATACGCCGCCGTGGAGGGCCGCACGACGCGTAGAAAAAATATTGTCTGTAACTTAATTTATATGACAACGGTTTGGAGAATCGTGAAATCCAATTTGTGTATGCTCATGTGACCTACGTCAGTGATGGTGCAGCAAGCCATTTGAAGAACAAGTACCAACTACACGAGTTGCAGAGCAACAACTACACGTCAGCGAAGTGTATTTTTGTTCCGCAACTGGACATGACAAGAGTGCCTTCGATAGAATCGGGGGTCGTGTAAAGCACCAGGCACGCGTCGGTGATCAAGTCGGCGTCAGAGATGGTTGCCCCTCTGAACACTAAACTGCCAAACGCGAAACTAATCTACCTCCCGAAAGCTGACGTCAAAGCGTTCAGGAAAATGAAAGCAAAGGAGTCTGACTCTTCGTTGAGCGTGGAATTCAGCCGTGTCTTTTGCGGCAGTGTACGCGGTCCGACACTGCGCAACCAGAGCTGTTTTGCAAGAACAGTAGACGCAGGAAAGACATATCTTTGAAAGTAGATTTTCCTATGGCTGCGAAAAGCAGACCGAGGTCGCGAGCTTGCGGTGCCACCGAAGAAGAAACGAACAGTGATCGGTACAGGCAAAACGGGGAAAAAATGTTCCTCCCCGGAGTGCCAGGAGAGCGCCGTGACCGACTGAGGTCAGCGCCCGGCAGAACGAATGCGAGCGACAAGCGCCGAATGTGCGCACAGGATCTCGATTCATTAAACTTCTTTCAATTTTACCACTTCAAACATGTACGTGTTTTTTATTAACACTATATAAACCTGGTCGTCAGCAGCCCAGCGTCCCTACGAAGGCTAGGCTCCGAAATTCACTGATCCGAGAAATCTGTGTTTCAATTGTTGACTTGCACTTCAAACTCGCCTGTAATATTTCGTATGAATCCATATTTTTCACGAACTCCTGTCACAGTGCTTCCTGTTTACAGACTTCCTCCTACATTTTTCAACCCCTTTCTTTCCCTTGTTTGAAATTGGCAACGTCCTACCTTTCTCTACTCCCGTTACGGCAATTCGGTATATTTAGCGCTCTGTAAAATAAAAAATAAAATACTATTGCAAAGCATTTTTGAAGAGCCTGACAGAACAGATGATGAGTTTTGATTTGTGAAAAGTGGAGGAAAAATTGAGATTGGCCTTCACTTTTAAATTGATTTTCCAATTATTGCAATATCTGTAACCTGTCTACATTTCAGTGTATTTTCTTAGAAAGGTTACTGTTTTCAATTTTAATGCCAATTTAGGCGAATATAGGGCAAACGCGACAAAATCTTGTTAAAAATTTGAATTTCCAGTCTTTTAATATCCGGATCTATAAAGCCCTGAACTGCTTCGTAAACGAAAATGCATGTTTACCTCCATTTACTTTATGAACAGTCTCTGCACAAAATATATTAAACCTAAGGCGACAAGTTTTTCGTTTATAAATATCCAGAAGGACGGTTTCACGCAAGTCGCAAAAACGTGCGGAAAATAAAATTTCTCTTGAGGAACAAAAATATCATCACTGTCGGTATGACACTGATGATATTTTGTTCCTCAAGAGAAATTTTATTTTCTGCAAAAAAGGTCGAATACGTGTTTGCGCTTGCACAACAAGTAAAATATATCTTTTGGTAAAAATAAAATGTTGACCGGACATTGTCGTTCGATCCTATCTGAAAACGCCCAATCCAAACAATCTCAGTCAATCAGAATTTTTTTTCATATATATCTTTATTTTCTACGCGTTGTGCGGCCCTCCACGATGGCGGATCTATTGGCGCTCACAGGCGGCGCAGGTTCATGTTCTGTGATATGTTTGCAAAGTCGCTCCTGTTGCTTCCTTTACGGCGGCGACGCTATGCGCCGGCTGTTGAAACAGGCACCGCGAAGTTTATTACAGGGTGGCGCACCTCGATCGCTCCGGCCCAGGGACATTTTCGGGTCGGTTGTACGAAAATGTATTAAGAATTTTCTTTTCAAAAGTACCGTCCACCTCTGTGCTCTCAATTTGTCGTTTCCTGACCACCACGTAGCATTTTTACGCTTTTTAACAATAATTGTGAAAAATTGGTATGTGCATGCTCCATTTAAGGCAACAGCGTTTATTTTATGTTATTTATTTATTAATACTATCTGGCCCAAAGGGCCGTGGTAGGAGAGGCACAAAAATACAAATAATAATAAGAATACAATTCAATACCAGTAAAAATGTGGCCCAAAACATTATACAATATAAATATAAATAGCGCCCAGCATACAAAACAATAAATATTAATAAGACAGACAATGTGGCCATATTTCTCGCTTTATAACTTCAAAGCCACACAAATATTGCATTATGATTTTGCAGATTATGTTAGTACATATTATAACAGTTAATTTTGGAGAGTTTAGAAAAAATTAAAGATGGCTTTTTTTTAAATGATTTTCAAAATAATGCATTTTTAGTTAAATGAGCAATTCTTGTCAATTTCTCCCGCTAACCAGGACCATGATATTTCATGCCCAGATGAACTATATACAGAGCAACACACTGGCAAACGTTTAAGACATTAGCTTTTATAGATACGGAGAAACAAAATCATTAATCCAGAGCGTTATTGCGCAATGTGCCGTGTGTGCGATTTTGTTTTCTCAAAATAACGTCCCTAATACTTGGTGATTAATACTTTTTGTCAATCCTTGCTGTGCCTAATTTGTCAGTAAATATTTCTAGACTCGTAGCCAGAACCGTTTTTTGGGGGGAGCCGCCCGAAATGTCAACATCGTGTGATACACAAAACGCGCACTTGACTGAGAGGGTGCTTACAATTTTTTTTTCGCAAAGACAATTTTTTTTTCGATAACAAGGATTGCTTTAATTTTTCTGGGCAAGACGCCAGCAACATATATTTTTTTCATCAAAATTAAAAATGGTCACCGGACATGGTTGTTCGATCTTATCTGAAAAGGCCCACAACAAGAAATTGCGAGAAATTGCCGACAGCCGTTTCGTTACATGTATATGCGATTGCTACACTGCGACCCCGGTAGGATAACGTTTGATCAACTTGTAAGCAAAGTAAAGCACTTCCACCTAATGTACAGGGTAATTCCGACAGCTCTTCGGTTGTAAAAAAAAAAGGAAGAAATTAGTATAAATCAATTAAAAAATTATGTTTAATTAATCTGTTTCACAAAAGTGTCTTTAAGTGGTGCATTTATCATAGTCAAATATGCGAGTAGGTTGCAGGAAACTATTTAAACTTTTTTTTTCCTATGCACAGGGAAGAGGACGGCAAAACTGTTTGGTTGACGCTGTTACTTAAAGATGGCACTAATGAAGCAAAACGGGAAAGTTTCTTTGAGATGGATTCCCGAAAGCAAACCCAGCAGATCCGAGCATGCACTGTTGCACCATCTGTGAGTAGCAGCATCAGCTAGGCGGTTTTTGCCGTTTTCCTGCCTGTGCATAGAAAAAAAAAACTGCAATTTTTCAGTTTAAATATTTTTTACTGAAACCAACACTCTCAAAATTTGAGTATGATAAATGCACCACCTAAACACCCCACTGTAAAAAGTTTCAATGCCTTGTGTTCGTAACTTTACAAGAATTCTTTTTACGACTTAATAGTTTTCTGAAATACCTTGTACACAGAATGTAACCGCCAGCACATTCTTTTTCTGAACAGAAGCATAAAGTAGCGGAAGAAAAATTCTTTCGGAAAGCATATAAGTTTGATAGGGCGTGCGAAATTGGGGTGGGGGGGGGGGTTACTTTATGGATATTCCACCAGAGAAAAGATTTTTGGGGAGAGTGCGTTTGTTCAGAGCATTACAGTATGTGACTGCATGTGCTTGTGAAAGAAACTTGTTTGGTCACACACCCCACACGGCCATCCCAAAAATAGCAGAAGAGAGCAGCATCGTAAATCAACAAGACTTTATTCAATAATGTTTCTCAACTCTCGCCTTGGCAAAAAAAAAGTCCTTAGTTCATAACAATGATGAAAGTGCAGGTGACAAGCAGCCAAGGCAAACAGACTATACAAATATAGCTGAAGGTGCTTTAGAAATAGGATAGCTAAGCATAAAATAACTGTGTTGTAGTATCGATTTTGGCTATGTATGTAAATAAAATATAATAATATTTGTCAAATATAACAAGATGTATCACTAAATATCACTCTTCAGACCCGTTTGACCATGTCTTAGGTGACACCCTTTGCAAGCATTAAGTTTTTTTTTCCTGGTTAGTGTTGATTTTTTTTTTATTGAATTTAATCTATGTAAAGTGAAACTCAGATAAACACGAATGTGTGCTTATCGGACTAGCTTATAGCCTCTACCGCGGTCACCTTTACATTGGTTTTTATTGCATAATATGACTGATTTCAGATTACTACTTTTTGGAAACAATCAACCCCCAGATATACTCCAAATTTTAGCCGAAATTGGCTTAGCTTAGGTTTCTGGATTTGGCTCATTTAAGAAAAAAGAAAACTCCTCATATCTGGCTTACATATCACAGACTCATATCATCGATTTCATGGAATTCTTCCCATCTTGCGTCAGTCAGGCCCGCTGCTTGTTAATTTTAATCCATCTACACCTTGAGCATAGCAGCAGGCAGCATTCACAATCTTCTTGGACATAAGCAGAAACGACAGGATGATAACAGTTCTCAGTTGGAGAAGCCAAGGTGTAGCGCCTTCCTTAAAAGACCAGGACCCTCCCAATAACCCCTGAAAAAAAAAGAAGAAAAAACATGGCAGCAGGCACATTTTTTAGCTGAAATTCTTTAAGACTGGTTCAGACATTTACATTTGTCTGTGACCAACTGCACTGCAAATCTTTGCATTCCACTGTGACACATTGCAAGGACCTCAGTCGCTACAGCAACCATTTTGTCATAACCAGACACAAACGGTTCTAACGCATATGGTCATGCACAAAAACAAACCTTTTAAACAGTCTTTAATGTCCTTATACATTCCATGACAATGTTGTAAACAGTAGCAATTTTCAATGCAGTGGCAGACGCAGGTATTCCTGTATTTCCTGAGGGGGGGGGGGTCAGCGTATCACATGTTTAAACCCCCCCCCCCCTTTCCCCGCCCTAAATTTTTACACATGAAAAATTCAAGAGGGGGTCAGTGTACAGTTCAAGCATCTTGCTTCGAAACGTGTCTGGGCTGCACAAGCAAAAGGATCCTGTCACAGTCACGAGTACATACCTGTAGTCTTGCTGTACACAAAAGGGTAAAAAGCGATTTTCTTGCTCGAGAATACACAATGGCATCAATCAAAACAAGGGGTGTGCGAATACCGAATAGTAGTTATCTAATCGAATACCAAATCGAATTAAGAAAAACAAGCCGAATATTGAATTGATTATTGAATAGTGATTTTATTTGTAGGAATTTTTCAAAGTGTGCTGTGAATTAGATTTTTATGTGGGCAGGGTATGCGCCTGGTGCAGAATATGTATCTCGTACAAAACAAAAGCTCAAATGTATAAAAGTCCTGGTGAAAAAAAAAAAAAAAGAAGAGCAGCTGTTGATGGTTGTTGGGCACTAAAGATCCAATTTGATGGCCCAAACATGATCTACCTTAAGCGTCACAAAAAACCAAAGTTACAGCCACGCATGCCTTTTTTTCTCGTTAAAAGCACGACCCAACACCGTGACATGTCCTTTTTTGTATTTGTATATCTCAGAAAACGGGCATTTTGCGATATTTCGTCTCAATGTTATAAAGGAGAAAAAGGGCACCCGGGATTTTATTTTATATAAATAAACATATAGCTGTAAATCTGAGTAATCAGGCTTAAACAATATAATCTGAAGTAAGAAACAAAAAATGTGGTAAGCTGGCGCAAGTCACCGTCCAACTGCCGCTATGCATCCATTTCTTCGTCCATCTATCCTGTTTTAGAAAGCCTAGATTTAAAAGAGGGAGCAAGCGAAACTGAAACCACGGAGACGGCTCCTGCTCCTGCGCAGATTGGTCGTAAGTGCGCATGTGTTGTGTTGTCACGTGGAAAGAAGGTGAGCAAACGGGAGAGCGACGACGTCTGCCCGATCGACGCCTTCGTCTTTTCGTCACCTTCCTGCAGTTTGTAATTCAAACAGGGCTATCGAACGCTTGGAAACCCTCTCAAATCTAGGCACACTATTTTTCCGTTCCGTTTCGTTCTGAATCAGAATTTGCGGCCTGCGGTTCCAAAAGAACGACGGAACGACGACAACAACTCGGCTGGTTTCATTGCCGTGGTTAACATGGATTTCTTTTTGTGATCTTGCAGTCGCTGATTTCCGTGAGTATGGCAAGTGTGTTCTACATCGGCGCGTCCATTTGAAACGAGGGGCTTTACTCGTGAAAAGAATTAGGCATGGCGCAGAATTCCGGCCCCCAACAATTCCTCTCTGGAAGGGGCGCAAATGGGATGTTTCGGTTGTGATTTAAGGTTAGATTGTGTCACAATCATGAGTAAATCTGCGTGCTATAAGGTTTGTCGCTTTCATTACTTTTCTTTTTTCTAGCCTGTGCGTTAGATTTTTATGCAATGGTAGGACCAATAGGTGTTTCTCGCATGGTCTGTCTAACATCACGGCACTAACATCAGGAGAAAAAACTGCTCTTTTGTCAGCTCCGCGCCGACCGCGCATCTTTGGCCAAATATATTGAATATTCGAGTGACCGAATACTAGGAACTCGATTCACGAATCGAATTATTGGGAAACTTGCTATTCGATTCGAATTCGTATATTCGAGTATTCGCACACCCCTAATCAAAACTAAGAGCTCGCAAACACAACCTTTTTTTCTTAAAAGAAAATTTATTGATGAAATATAGCAAAACTAGGCTTTTTATGGCACCTAAAGTGCTAGCAAGGGTGCAAGCAAAAGCTATGAGCATTAACTCACAACACTTAAGGGGAACTCCGCCGATTTTTTGGTAGACTTCGACTTGGCTGGAAATTTTGCAGACCGCATCAATAACGCTTTCTCAAATGATAACCAAAATATTTTATAAGAATAAAATTTTTCCGTTAAGTTATTGAATTTTCAAGTTACGCCAGCCGCGAGGGTTCCAGGAGGCGACTCTCTACTGGCAACAATGAAAAATCCCTCATTTTTCCTACCCGCGTACGGCACGGATGTGCAGGCGGACGAGCGACTCCGGCAGCCGCGAAGTGGCTTTCGGGTGCCAGCGATCGCGATAATTTTTTCGCAGCATCAAGGTTGCAAGTTCCTTTGCAATGGGTAGCAATCTGTGCTCTGCGATAGATTGTAGAAACAGTGCCGGGAAAAGCTTCGTTTTTTACCCTTGTTTTCGTGGGAAAAAAAAAGTTCCCCGGCAGCAATGATGGTTAGCCACGTCAAGGTGCTTTTGCGCAAGCTGTGTGCCGAGTACCGTGGTGCCGAGAGAACTAGAGTCTCGTGAAACATTTTCATATTTGCTCGGAATATAGACGCTTTAAACACGCGCCAGATTGAGCCGCCATAGCCGACCTTCTCCTGTTTTACCAAAAAGCCGAGCCACTGAAGCGGGCGTTTATGAGCCTCCACCGAGGCCTATGCTGGGAAGAAGGACGCAGTAGCACCTAAGGTGGCAATAACCTGGCATTCTGTGGCAGTGATGAGGTGAAGCGAACAGAATAAGAGGAAACAAAAACTGAAGGTCAGTTATGGCGGCGCCCATGCACAGCTGCTGCAAAGCGTCTATATGAAGTATTCACTGGCTGCCATAGCTGTGTACAAGACTGCTGAGTGCGTGCTGATGGCGAGCTTCCACGGTTCTTTTGCAACGTGCATTCCACACCATCAAGACTGCCGGTCTTAGCAACCTATTCATGTGGGCCGTTCTGAGCATGCGCTCTATAGAGCACCCACAAATAAGGCGCCCAGTGAATACTCCTTATAGCCGCGTGCTGCGAGTTGAGTATCCTTCAGCAGCTGGAACAGCTTCAAGAGCGGCAAGCGCAAACTCAAGCCGGCCGTGGCCATTACGACATCCGTCCAAAGAAGAGCGCTAATAATATCGAGAAATATAGTACACAATCTAGCACTATAGTCGACATTTTTCACAGTCACATTTGTCATTCACAATTGGCTCAGTGATTTATTTTTTTTATAAACACTATATTTGTTTCGGACGTCGAATCTAGCTCAGGCTACCGTAAAATTCCGAGCAAGCGCCCCCACCCGAGCAAGAGCCCCCCCTACTTGACCGCTAATTTCACATTTCCGCACCGTTCCGGGAAAGCGCCCTCCCCGCTCCGCACCCGTATCACGCACCGCGCTGACCGCGCCCAGGCAACACTGGCCTGCGAAGTTCAGTCCAAGAATTCAATCCAATCCAATCCTACTTGTAGCCCGATCAGCCCGGTCACTACGCGCCATTGTCGCTTTGTTTTGGGGGTGGAAATCGAGGTTGTCCAATGACATTGTGAAAACGGGAAAGACGTACACCAGACGTCTCGACACATCAAGCTCGACCGGATACGGGAATGGGACAAGAGTTTTGACAACTTGCTACAGTCAAGCTACGGGAAAGCCAAAGTTCGACGAAAGCTAAGTAACGGCGTGCCGGTGTTCAGTGAATACGTGGACGACGCGCTCTTTAATACCTGGAGCGCGAAAGAAGTGCAGAATGAGCTATTAGCAACCAGCTTCTTTCTGAAGAGGCTGTCAAAATAGCCAACGGCATGCAGCTGTAAACATCGCGGAATGCTGCTAACTTTTTCTTGCGGCCGACTCTGAGGAGTCTTTTGGTGGTTTTGAAAGTGATTAACATAGCAGTGACAAATCTTTGGCCTAATAAAGTCTATGTTCTCAGAGATAAATAAAATATTAAATCTGTGTGCACTGCGCTTTTTTTTTTTGTCTTTTTCGGGCAAAAAAATTTTGTCGGCGCCATTTTGAATTTTGGTGCCGTTCGGGATAGCGCCCCGCACTTTGCAGGCAATTTTGACTTGCATGCAGGGGGGCGCTTGCTCGGAATTTTACGGTACTCTCGAAGTTCCACTCACGCGGCCGATATGTTGAAGACGAGAAGTGAAACGTCTAAACAAAGTTCAAGTCTGAATTTAGACATGACTTTCGACATACTGCTATTCCTGTTTGCAATTACAGATGTTTATGGAGCAGGTGTTGAGCTCCATCAATATATAATAGAGCCTTGCCTGGTTTGTCAAATGGTTGGCGTGCGATATTCTCTGCAGAAGAAGTGATGAAAACGTTTTTAATTTATTCTATTGCAAAGAAATTTTATATAGCGCCGAAATATTTTTTTAAACCATGAAAATATTAATGTTGTTGAAGGGAGGCATGCAAATTTACAGCTGATGGAAACTGTGCTAAACCAACTTAATTTAAAAAAAAAGAAATCTTATATAGAATTACCCTCTTCCCATGTGCTCTCGTGGATGGGTGTTTGAACGCGTTGCATTCTACTCCAAAAGTAAAAAAAAAAAATACGGGTGCACATTTTTTTTAATGATTTTTGTTAACTTGTTTTAAATTAAAATATGTATGATGTCTTTCTGTACCTCCCGCACTATTGTATCTTCAAGCAAATATCCTTTATTTGGAGATGAACAGTGTATTTCTGTATTTTATATGCATTCCATTGTATCTTGACGTTTGGCTTGGTGGTTGCGAAGTCCTTTTAATCGTCATTTTAACACAATCTTCATGACCATTAACCTGCCATCTGATCTACACAAATGCAGTTCATTCCATTCTATACATTTCATTGTTTACGAGAATCACAGTCTACATGTCTTAGGTCCCAGCCCAGCACGCACATGTTCATCGCTTTCGAAGGCGAGCAATGTACGCACCACACACACGAACGCTGAAAATGGCATCGACCAGAGGCGCTTTTCAGAAATGGTCTACAGATCTTTTGCTAAATTACTTAAAAACCTCTGACACGCCAAAAAAAAAATTTTTTTTCATGCTAGGCGTTAAAATGACATATCAGGACATTACAAACAAATTTTTTCACTGTAGAGTTGCGTAGTTTTTTTATAAAAATAGAAATACGAGGCCCAATTCAAAGTTCCCGCCGTGCACTGTGATGTAACAGTGTACCGCAAGGTGTCGGGGCGGTCAGAAGGGAGGCATCGACCTACGTCACTAAAAGTGGGTTCACCGGAAGTCACGTGAGTTTCACCCCTCGTGCTCTCCGCGACCGCGCCTAAGATTTTTTTTCTTTTTTTTCATTCTGCTTTTTGTACGAGCGATTGTAGAAAACGAAGTTTCAGTTTCACTAGCTGTTTATCGCAGCACCGTTGGTTAGTTTGCGTGCTGTAAAATTTGAAGACGAAGAGTCAGTGGATCGACATGATGGAGGTCAATGATGAAAGCGTTGCAAGTACAAGCCAGTGTACAAGTGCATGCCGTCGTTCCGATGATAAAAACGCGCTATACTGGGCGCAACACAAACTACAGTCAAATCTCGTTATTGCGAACGTCATTATAACACATTTTTCAGATTTACAAACATTTCAAAAATCCCCTTCCAAATGCCTATTGGTTTCAAGGCAAAAATATTTCAGTACTACGAATTTCAAAATACCGAATATTTCAGAATAACACACGTAATTTAAATGCTCTTATATGCGAACAACACTTCACTATTACGTATTTATATCGCAAAAAAAAAAAACGGCCGAAAGCAACGATGGATGGCGAAAATAATTTTCAATTACAGAAAGACGCGCATTTTGGCCACTTGGCGGCTCCCGCAACGCCCAACCATCATCATCATCAAAGATCGACCCGGGGAATCGGGAAACAAATCCTAACCCTAACATGGACATCGGCGTAACTGACGACTGACGATATCCTAAACAGCGTTCGTGAGCAGAACGACTGCAACGACGAGGAGAACCCGAACGATGAGGACGAGGAGGCAACGGTCACGGATCAGCAGGAAGAATCGGTCTCCAACTCCGATGTCCTTAGTGCCATCAGCAAGTTGTGCATATTTCTTGCAAGGTGTGCTAGTACGACCGAGGCCGCCCACAGGAAGGTGGACGACATCGAATCGTTCGTCCTGCAGCGTTTGTGCTACACCTACCAGATGATGATTTCGGATTTCGTCTAGTAACTGTGCCGTGTTCAATCGCGTGAGCGGTGCCAGTGTGACCTAGGCCGTCAACAAGGTGGACGGCATCAAATCGTTCTTCCTGTAGCATTGTGCTAGACCTATCAGAAGTTTTGATTTCTTTCAATAAATGTGTAATGTTCAATTACGTGGAGCATTTTTTGTTTTGTGTTTCGGATAAAACCGAGCGTCCGGATATTCCTATCGCAAAGGCAGGTCATTTTTGCTCATATATAATTACAATTTACGAGTTTTTCACTATAACAATAATTTCAGAATAACGAACGATTTTCGTAGGTCCGATGAAATTCATTCTATCGAGATTTGACTGTATCAAGTTTTGAAAAAAAATATTTAGAACGCTCGCAGAAATTAGGGATATCTAGCATACGACACGCCCGATCGCATTGCTGAAGGTTCAGACACCGAGGTCGTTGAATCATCGAATGCTCTCCAGGCTAAAGATGCCTGCCGTCTAAAGAATACGAACTGGTTCGTGCACCAAGTACAAGTAAACGTCGAGCACAAAGTACGTATTTTGTCTAGAACATGAGTAGAACTTGTTTACTAGGTGCACATGCGGCCGATGTATGTCTCTCGGAAATGCATGCAGTGTGATCTCTTCTTCAGTTGCTGAAATACCGGGACAGCCCTCATACAGCACCTTCTAGGCATTGTAGTTGATCACGTCAATTCACTGACTCCTCTTCTTCTACCTTTATAGCAACATTAAGCGATGGAAATGAAATAAAAGAAACCTTGTTTGCTTGGATCGCTCGTAAAGATGCAGAGAATAACAAAATATTTTTAAAAAAATATTACACGCGCTCGCGGTAAGCACGAGGAGGGACACAACTCACGTGACTTCCGGCGATGCCTCCCTTCTGACCGGCCCGACACTTTGCGGTACACTGTTACGTCACAGTGCACGGCGGGAACTTTGAATTGGGTCTCGTATTTCTATTTTTTTATAAAAAAACTACGCAACTCTATAGTGAAATATTTTTTTTGTAATGTCCTGATATGCCATCTCAACGCCTAACATAAAAAAAAATTTTTTGGGCGTGTCAGAGGTTTTTAAGCACCAAGGAGCATATTCATGCCCAAGAGAAGTTACACGTGCTGACGCCTGCAACAGTAACTTTTCAAAAGAAAATCTAAAACAAATGGCACGTTTCTTCAGGTAATAAGAGCGTGTGGGGCATCTGTACCCACATTCCCAGCATTTTCCGCTGATGCTTTGGCAATTCGTCAAAAAATGTATTGCGTGACTCTTCGACTTTTCTTCGCCAGCCATCTTCTAACAAAAAGACAACGGATTTACTAGCAATATCACGAAACTAGCGGGCCGCGGCTTGAGCGTAGCGAGTTGCAAAAACGGTTTTATGAAAGTTTCAATTGCTCCCGTTTTTCTTCTTTCTTTTTTACTTTCTTATAGTTATGCACTGTAGGCCAACGCCATACTTTGTGCAAATATATACAATTATCAACTTCAAACAGCACGAACGCCCAGGTTTTCTTGCTGTTAGACGCGAGAAAGGTGGGCGCGAGCGTACCCGATTGCCGGCCGCGCGCCTCTCTGCATACAAGTGACGTCACGCTTGGGCGACGGGGGAAACTGGGGAAAAACTAAGGAGAACGATGTTTTGGATTCGTCAGCAAACAAAATATCACGTTTTTAATTAAGTAGAGTGAATCTAGGAGAACGAGGTAGCATTTCGGAATCAGGAAGCCATCGGCATTCAGATTATGCCTTTAGATCAGATAGCTCGGAAAGTCGACGGAGTTTCCTTTAAACATGCTCGCCCTCCTCCCACAGCAGTCCCATAATGAACAGTCGGCACTAAAAGAGATTATCACAAAGGATCTACTGCTGGGCCGGCGAAAGGGCAACACATGGCACTGCAGTCACGGAAACACAGCGGGGAAAAGGTAGCCTCACATGTGCCACCTTTGCAGCACAGGAGAGGTCGGCAGACAACAGCCATTTCCAAAGAGCATTTTCAAATGACCATTGTCTCTGCATCGTGCTTTCACCGGTCATGCATAGCTCAGCTCACTGAAAGCAGCAATATTTTTCTTTTTAAATTTTATTGTTTCATACTAGGGGTCCATACCAGGGCCCATTTTATTCAACGCTTTTATAAATGATCTCGGTTCTTGTATCCGCCATTCTCATATTTTGCAATATGCTGACGACATCAAATTGTTGAGGCAGGCGTCATCCATCTTTGACTGTGAAATGCTACTCGAGGATGTTAATGATGTGCACCATTGATGTTGCCACAATCTGTTAACACTAAATCCTAAAAAAAATGTAGTTATGTCCTTTTCTAAGAAATTGGAAAACATAAGTTTTTGTTACTATCTTGAGAACCTATTTCTCATACGGTTGAATGCACAAGAGATCTATGAGTATATACTGATTTATCATTGTCATTCAATGAACATGTTTCCAACATCACAAATGCTGCCTATCAGACGCTAGGTGTTATTTCAAGAATAACGCGTGAATTACCTTTGTCAGCTTGCACAGTAGAGCCTCGTTAATACGTTTTTTCACGGGACGGCAGAAAAAAATGTATCATCCTGCACTTAGGGGCTCTACATGAGATAGAAAGCAGCTCTTATACAATGGTTTATTTTATGTGTACCTACGGAACTGTTCAGGACTCAGACACTCCAACTTTGCATGTTTTGCCCCCTGAGCCTGTTTTAAGCATGGTTGATAAAAAGGAGCTTTCGCCTTGATCTCTTTTCGTTTGGCGACGATGCTGTTCAAAGTTGACGGCGCGAGTCCGAAGTCTCTTGCGATGTCAGATCTCTTCCGGCTAAGATCGTGATTCAACGTCTGAAGTATATCAAACTTCTCTCTAAAAGAGAGTGCCTTCCTTTTTCACGATGCCATGACCGTCGTCCGTACTCTGAAACACCACGGTTCACGCAATCAAGCGGAACAGAAACTAGAAGCGCAGCGTGCATGCAGGTGCACCTCGTCCCAGGGAAGGAGAAGGACAAATTAAAAAAATGAAAGCCGTTTACAACTCCCTGTAACGCCGAATTAGAGCGCAGCTCTTGAGGAGGAGGAAGGCACAGGGGGGGGGGGGGGTCACGTGACCTTGGGGAGGGGGGGTCACGTAGCCTGGGAGTCATGTGACCTCGAGGAGGGGGAATTTCCCCGCTAAATTTAGCGGGGAAAATTTTCTGCTAAATTTAGCGGGAAAATTTTCCGCTAGATTTAGCGGGAAAAATTTCCGCTAAATTTAGCGGGGAAAATTTTCCGCTAGATTTAGCGGGGAAAATTTTCCGCTAAATTTAGCAGGGAAATTTTCCGCTAGATTTAGCGGGGAAAATTTTCCGCTAGATTTAGCGGGGAAATTTTTCCGCTAGATTTAGCGGGGAAATTTTTCCGCTAGATTTAGCGGGAAAATTTTCCGCTAAATTTAGTGGGGAAAATTACCCATCATGCACCGCGCGGTTACGCCGACGCCGACGGCAACGCCGACGGCAACGGCGACGCCGACGGCGACGCCGCTCAAGCCGGAAACGGGCGCCTAAGAGCTGCGCTCTAAAAGAGATCAAGAGAGAACGAGTTTGCCGCCTCGCCAACTGCGCTTCCCGTCCGAGCACTGCTGCAAGGTCACTCCCGGGCAAGATGGGAAGCTGTGGCAGAGCTCAGCAAAGCCCAGTGAGGAGACAGAGAGACAGAAAGGAGGGGAAAAGGAGTAAAGGGAAGACGGGCGTCTGCGTGCCCACAGGCCGTGCGACCCGCATTGCATGGTTCAGCTTTGCTCCGCTAGCTTCGCTTCAAAGCCAGCGTGGCAGCCTGGCGCCCGGCGTGCCGAGGCGCCGCGATGCCGACACTTTTGGACGTAAAAACTGGGAAGCAAACATAACAGGCAGGGAACTAATACATGTATCTCTATGGAAGTAAAGCCGGACCGGCGTTTTCGAACGTAACAGCGGGGAAAACGTATCAACCGAGAATGTATCAATGAGGCTCTACTGTATATTAATTTTGTATTCTTCATTACCACGTAGCAAGATTGAATTTAGTTCTGTTGTTTGGAATTGTATAAGTAGTGCAAACCAGACAAAAATCGAAAACGTGCAGAGACGTTTCTTTCGTATTATTTGTGATCGCTACATTGGCCGCAGTGTTTATTATGAGTATAACAGGCTTTTACAATGACGTGGTTGTACTACACTAAGCTCGAGAAGACTTGAGCACAATCTAATGTTTTTGTATAAATGCGTTCATGGTCGCATTGATTGTTCAACACTCGCATCAGCTGTTAACATATATGTATGAGTGCTTTTGAGGGTAAATCACACTTTCTCAGCTAAAAAAATTAACCTTTCCAGTCCCATAACCGCATCCAACATCCTTATGACCTGTTCAGTACAACCAGCATCGATATTTTCAACTCAAGTGTTCAGGCGTTTAGGCGTTCAATGGCTGATATTTAACTGTTACCTATTCCCTGTTCCCCCCATAATAGATTTTAGCTGTTGAATGTGCCGTAGATTTCTTGCGTGTGCTCCTTTTGACTCTGTGTATCATTACTTAGGCTACTCGCTGTTCATGAGCACGGAAAATAAACAAATGAATGAATGAATGAATGAACATTGTTTACGGTATGAGACACTAAACTGAAAGATATCATAAATGACTACTAATATCTATCTCGTGAAAAAAAATAATTGCAAACGACAACAGCCTGCTGAGAACTCTCGAGTTGGAGCAGTGGGAACGGCCCAGTCATTCTCGCCTTTGGTGTATTTGCGACATTGCAGGACCACGTCTTGCGATTTTACCACCCCAGGGCTCTCGACGAAAATTCGCCGAGATCGCCAACCGTTGCTATTGGCCAGTGCCACGCTGCGATTCGCCAATGCCAATGTCAAGCTTGGCGTCGGCCAATCATGGTGGTCAGCAATTTCGTTGGCTTTCTCGCCAACGTTCGGCTTAGAGCCTCTGGCCGTCAGTCGTGTATGCTAATCTATTATAGTGCCGACTGCACTCGTGCAGTTGTTGATACGATGCATGGGAGTCGGGTCATACGTGCTGCTGCCTGCAATGTGTGGCAAAATAGAAAAAAAGAGGAGTCTCTATACCCACCGCAAGAAGACTGTCCAGTAGAGCAGAGGCATCAGGTCCTTCTTGAGGTGGTACATGGTCCGCCTCTCCAGCCCTTGATCCACCGGGAAGGTCTCCAGGGGGTTCAACTTGAAGTCGAATTCGGCCAGGATGCACTTGTTGTAGCCGGTGACGCAGCGGGCAGGACGAGTAACCGTCATACTAATGGAAGAACAGAGACAAAGTCATTCTTGCACAGACGCCATCATCGACAGGACGCGACGGCGCCGGCGGCACAGACTGACAAGGAGCCCAACGTGATGTGGTCGGCGAAATAACATTCAGATTGGGCAAGCCTCGTGTGGTCCTAGGTGCCAATGGGTAGCCTCCTCCTAACACAAACATGCATTGCAACAAAAGAAAGCTAGCACAAGTCAAGCTGCAAAATGACAGGCCTCGGTTACGGCAGCTACAAATCACCGGGCACCTCTTGTAATAATTGACGGAGTGGGTACAATTTCAGAAGTATTTCAATCAAGGGATGTAACTTTGAACTGAATGGAACTTGATTTCCCTCTGAAAGAGCAAAGACCAGCAAAAAAAGCAGCACCAGGCAGCTGACGTAGCCTCTCCACTGTGGCTCACCAAAGTGACTGGCTGGTAAAAAGAATTCATAGAAACTTATCGGATGGTCCTCAATGATCACTAACTAATTTGCCGACGAGACGTGACGTAAAATAAAAAGACCACTTTATCTCAACGAGTCTGCATGAGAACTAATACGTTTAACTGCTCATGGCAGCTACCATTCACTTTTTCAGGAAATGGCAAAGGGAAACCAAATTCAATACTATGTGATTTATAGAGTGAGCTATTTTATATATGAAACTAAGTCAAAAAGTATCCCACTTCACAAATTTAGAAATTTAGAGCTCAATTGATATATCTTGACGAACATTGAAAACACGGTTATTGAACGGAAGAGCTGACTAACGTTACACACGATTCTCAACCAGTGACAACGGATCGACAAAAGCGGCAAGGAACAAACACGCACATCTCAACTTGAGATGTGTGTGTCTGTGTCTCTTGTCCCCTTTGTTGTCAGTCGTCTCCGGTTAGAATTGAAAACACATTTGTATACAATTAAAAAATTTAATTGAAATAGCAATCAGACTGAATATTAAATATAATCAACTCCAGGCACCACAATCTTTCGATAGCAGCAGTGAGGGTAAGAGTAAGTCACAAGAGCTCAGTTTAACAAAATTAAAGGAGCCCCAATTATCCCTTCAAATTTCAAACAGTGTCTAATTCTTTTACTCCAGTCCTGGGCTCTGTTATTAACGTAGCTTGCCTGTGCACTTGCTGTCTTTTCACTAAATTGTGTCCTATTGTCAATACAGTGTAACCCACTTATAACAATAACACATATAACGATGTATCGCTTATAACGATCAGTTTCTGGAGTTGTGTGTGTGGTGACATCTCCCGATAGGTGCAGTAAGCAGATGATGGCATCACTTCTTTCAAACAAGTTCTTGCTGTGTCTGTTGAAAGATGGTGCTAAAAGCACAACTTTCAGTTAATGCGGATGTCTCCATAAGACCTGGCTGTGAAAATGTTAACGGTGCTGCGGTAATTCCTCACAAGGATGAAGCAACTCCTTATAATTCGCCAAGGTGAAATCCAGCACTAAAATACTACATCTTTGGTGACAGGTCGAGCTTGCTACATGCAGGTGCTTATTTTTTAAGGCGATTTTAAGACAAGACCCTGGATGCATATAGTGATACTGAATTCACTAAAAAAATCAAGTTAGATTCTTCAAAAACCAACAATTATCTGAACAAAAACAACTTGCTAGTACAAGGCAGTTACAGAAACATAATGGAAGAAATACTACCTCTCTTTCAGGTTTCTTCCCCTTCATGACATTCTCCAGGTTTTTACGGAGGATACCACTTTCTCCAGCTGCACCAAGAAACAGTATTATATTAGTCGCCGGCACTGCTGTTAAATCGCAGGTTGCACCGCAGAAGACTTTCATTAAGATCAGAACAAGGAACTTTGGTCTAAAGTCCGAAACAACACATCATTCATGGGAGGAGCCACATGGCTTTTGGATCTGACCATGCCGATCTGAGCCTTGAAGAGGTTTGAAACCTTCATCGAAATGCAAACTATAGCGACATTCGAACGTGTCTACACATTTTAAAACTCAAACTTCATATAGATTGCAAAATCTTCCTTCCAAAGTACTACTAGTGCCTGCTTCCGTTCAAATAACAAAAACACTTTCTGCCTAGATTTAGGCTAGTGTTCCACTCAAGATACCTCACAGGCTTTTATTTGATTGAGGTCGTTCATATATCATTTCAATATTCATATAATTGTTTATATATTCACATGCTTGGGTTACTGCACACTAATGAATGACTACCCCTGTCCTGCATATAACGCATCATTAATGCAGTCTTTGGGAACTTGAGTCCAATGCAATTTCTTATCAGAGTTCAACAAGTCCCATGAAATTTACCAGACAAGGACATACTGTTCAAATTTAACTGAATTCAAACCAAGCAGCTCTAACTAACAAGGACCCCTTGCTGCAAAGCAACAGACACTGCAGCTGTAGAGGGGGCACAGCCACTATTCATGTAAAGCTCTCAAATGTCAGGCGCTGAACTTTAGAATGTGTTAATTGCATAATTATAAATAAGCAAAACACAAAAGAAGGGTGACTGCAACTATGGCATCAAGAAAGTCAAAGGTTGTAGTATTAAAGTTTCTTAAGAGTGTATTCATCTTTCATGCAGAGAATCTTAAGTCGGCCACAATAAAACTCATTTTCTCTCTATTTGTAGGAAATAAAATCAAGAGATTTTTATCAATTGACTTCACAGGAGCAAGAAAGCTGGGAACATCAGACCAGGGACTCCGGAACCGGGGGTGCAGGGGGGGCCAGAGCCCCCCAAGATTGCTCAGGATGGGGCTGAGCCCCCCCCCCACTCCGACTTCAAAGGAAACGCAAAGCTGTTTATTCATCTATTGTAATTCCTCCAGTCAGGGAGGTGGCGGAAGAGGCCGGATCAACGCCAAATAACCTTCTTCCGCTTTGCCCAACAAGGTGGACTCTCAGAGTGAAGTCAATGAAAAGGTTCGCTGAAAACTATGAGTTCAGGAGAGACTGAATGAGCTGCTACAAGCAGAATATTCGATTGCAGACAACAGCAGGGCCATTTTGAAGGGTTATGAGAGGCTTCTGAAAATGTTTGAAACGCTGCTAGGAATAAACATTACTATAGCTTTGTTCGGTCCATGCGAAGAACTTGCAAGGGTACTGCAACGTTCAATATTTCGCGTCGCAGGTATCAAAGAGGCTGCAGAGACTCTTTGCGAGGCAATGTCCCGTCTGCGGTCTGAAGTCGCGTTTGAAGAGTTGTGGGACTGCGCGAGTTCAACTGCAATGCGGCTAGGTTTGAAGGACCCCCGCAACGCAAGGCCGCCAAAACCGCCAAAAAGGCTTGAAATAAGCAACAAACCTTCTCCGCCAGTTGTACTTGATTGCAAGGCAGCGTTACGGAAGGAGTACTTTGCGGCTGTAGGCTGCATTCTGAGTGAAACTCAACGGCGGTTTGAACAGCCTGGTATGAAGCAGCTAGTAAAACTATAGAGCATTTTGATTAACGCTGCCGGGGGAAGACAGTTCACAACAGATGACCTGAAAGAGGCCTTAGGAGCTGCATGCATGTGATTTTGATCTGGCCCGACTCTCAGCGCAGTTTTTACTTTTGCCGGCTCTTTTATGCAACCTTGATTCCCTCACAATTGACGCCATATTGAGGACACTACAGGCGAAATTTGACCAAATTCGTGACCTCCTGGACTAAGTCATAAGATATACGAAACTTTATTCTGTGCCTGCATCTGTCGCTTCGGAGGAGCGCTCGTTTAGTGCCTTACGCCGAATTAAAACGTATCTACGCAGCCGGATGAGTAAGGGAGGCTAACACGCCTCCTTATTTTGCACATTCAAAAAGGAAAAACGTCGAGCTCAACCTGGACGACATCATCAAAGAATTTGCCTCCAGGACTGCTGAGCGGACGGCGACCTTTGGTCTTCCTCGAGACGATCAACACACATGGCCTTGCCTATATATGGATCTGTTTCCTTCATCACGCTTCTGTGCAGATTTTCAAACTATTTATTAAGATGTCATTGTATATATGTAATTATCTTGGCTTACCAGTTCATTTCATAGCGTGGATGTCTTTTTGGGTGAACATTTGAAGAATAATAAACGTGATTCTCCGTAAACTCAATTTTGCAATGCTGCGTATCCTTGTAGGAATTTTGAAATTGTCTGAAGGACTATGCATAAGCGTTTTCACGATATTAGAGAGTTTTAGTGGATCGTACGTAAAAGTTTTGAGGGTCGGAAAGTGCATGCACAAAAAGGAATATTGCGTTCTACCCGTTTGCATTTCCGACCCGCAATTGTATTGCGTACGAGCGTACTAAAACTTCCTACTGTTGTAATAAAGCAGGAAGGAAAAGTGATTGCACATGCTAAGTAAGGAACTTCATGCAAATAAAATTTGATTTGTTTATAAACAGTAAGTAAAAATAAAACAACAGAAATTCGGCTCCAGCCCTTGTCTCCTATAAAAAAATATACAAAAACAAAATGCTTGACTTCAGCCCCCCCCCACTCAAAATCTACTTCCGGAGTCCCTGCATCAGACTCAGAGTAACTACTGTCGGAGACATTTTGAGTGGAGCGAGTATGGCTGACACTCACCAACGGCAGCAGCAGTCTTGGCGGTTGGAACATTGGTGCAGTCCCCAATCCCGAAAACATTGGAGTAGGTCTTGTGCTGCAGTGTCGTAGGGTTGACGTCCAGAAAGCCAGCTGCATCCGCAAAGGATGCTCCAGTCTTCAAAACGGCGGGAGCAGCCATGGGAGGCGTGACGTGCAACATCTCGTACTGTAAAAGCATCGAAAATCACCTGGCTTAGACAATCTGTCAAATGCAATGAAGTTGCGATAGCACTTGACGGGGTTTCTTAACGAGCAGCACTTTGAAATGTGTCCGTGCCTACTGCATTATTCTACTAATACGCAGTTCCTACCCTGCTATGCAATAAAAGGGTGTGGGGGAATGCTAATGCACTGCCTAACCCCCTACTTTCTGCAGTGCAAAACCATTGATCGCATCTGCTATGACATCAAACCAATGATTGCGCTCCATTGCTGGCACTCACTCCCATGCGACCAACCAAAACAAGCAGAGTTCATGCAGAGTTCACACATCAAGCTACCATTTTCAAAGACATCACTGAGACGCCCTTGGGGCTGTAGACTCGTCAAACACAAAGCTGAAGCCAAAAGTTTGCGGAGCGCATTGATTGAACTTCTGCAACAAAAGCGCTGTGTCATCGTTGTGGGAATCCAGTTTGCGCGCTCCGTAAACTTCAGTCTCCGCTTTGTGTTTGATGAGGCTGGGGCTTCTGGTTAGCAAATTATTACAAAAGGGTATTTAAAAAGCTCGAAGTATACCTAAGCACTTCTTATGAGTTGTGAATGCGAAAGCATGCAAGCCGCTCGTCCGCTGCCTTAAGGCCTGACCACACTAGCGTGAACGGCACCGCCGGGCGGCACCGCCGTCCGGCGTCCAAACGCGAGGAGTCCACATAGACCGTTTCCAAAATTAAGCCTGGCCACCTTGATCACTGTCACCATCTGTGGAACGGCATCTGTGCCGTACCAATAACGGCCTTCTAGTGACTGATAAAGAAAGACTTTGAAGATGCTCCTAAGCGGAGGATGCGAGGCCTGTAGATTCGGGGGTCAGTACGACGCGACGAAGGAATCGAACACAAGAGCTACGTAAGCGTTCATTTCGAACTCAGATTCAGTCAATTTCTAGGCGGCACACAATCGGCTTTAAAGCCCTTTGGTGAGTGGAACTTATCGAGGCGTCTTTGTGGGTTGGAGCTTTGTTTTCACTGCAGGTTCTTGGTCACCATCGTACTGAAATTGATCAAGACAAAACTCCAATTGAGCAATTCCTCGCGTGCCGTTCACTTGCGAAAGTGACGGTGCCCGATAAAATACAGCCCATTTCCGCCATTGGTATGGCAAAACCTAGACTGCTATACTAACCACCAGATGGCACTGAATTTCTGAAAGGGTCAATTGGCCTCCGTTTTGCGGGCGTCACATGACAGCACTGGATCTCGCGATCGCGACTCCCGTCGGATTTGCCGCTCTTTCGTCGTCTGCTCTTCGTTAGACTCTTCCGTTTCGGCTCTCATCTTTTGCATATATCAGCACCGAAACCGCACTCGCTGCCTACATGGTAGGAGTCCATGATGACCTAGTGATCAGCGTGAATGCAATTATCGTAGCCTGCTCGTTCATCTTGCGACGTCGCCGTGCTCTGAAGGGAAGGAGGCGCAGGTTTTGGGTCTGGCAGAGTCGGTTCTACCGAAACACCGAAGGACAGGTCAGTGCTTTGCTTCTCCGGCGGCGCGCCAGAGATGAAGGCTACTTTCGAAAGTGTCACCAAATCAACACGACATCCGTCACAACACAGACGACATGCAACAAGTGCCACGGAGAAACTCACTTGTAATTCCGAATTCCTCTCCTATAATTTCCCAGCGGTTGTTCTTAGCATCATTATCTAGGTAGTATGGCTGCGTCTTGTCATATAAAAAGGGAAACAGTCACACAGTTTCAAGGAACCACTCCGTTGCGGAAGGCATCGGGGGAAATAGGAATAGCAGACGACACAAAACACGTCCTTCGGAACGTGAAAGACGCGTGGCGGACCGGTTTGAGCGTTGCCATGGCATTGCGACGTCACTATCTCCGCCACCTCCCATTGGCTCTTCTCTTCTGCGGCGAGCAGCGGCGAGCTCTGAACCGCGCAAGGAGCAGTTGGCTCTGCGGCGTTGTATGTCGCGCCGTTGAAGCCGAAAACTGGTTTTGGTCGGCAACCGGCAGCGCCAACCGTCGCGCCGCAGGTGTCCGCGACGCCAGGGTGGTCGTGCCTTTATGTCGTCTGCTGCATACTTTTCGTCGCCGGTCAGAGCACGCGCTTGCCTGGGCGTGCTGACCTTTGGTGCTCCGTGCGCGCTGACGGACACGCAGCGCCAGACACGCAGCGCCATGGGGTGAGCGGTTGTTGAAACTGACGCACAGCGGCATGGGAGCCTCATTGACGCGCGCCAGCCAATTGAAGCCAAAAAGCCATCAGTCGTACTCTGCTCCTTTGGAATCGGGGAATTTAGGTGCCGTTGGCTAGCTTTTCGCGTGGTTTCATAGCCGGTAACTGGCTTCCCTTGGAGAAAGGATTTAAGGTGCCGTTTGGCGAGGCTCGCTCTATGAGACAGTTAACGCTTTTGCATTAAAAATGGTTCATCATTTTAGGAGATGCAAATGGGATGCTACTTATAAGTACGTAATACCGCGCATCTGCCCACTCCACACTAAGCACCCATTCCCAAATTCGTAAGCTCTGAGAAAATATGCGCACTACATTGATATGTAAAACTGATGATCGGACAAGCGCCCATCCCCCATTCTTTTGCGCTTATCTCCAAATTTTGAGTGGGCGCTTGCCCGGTATTTTACGGTAGGTTACAGAGACTGAAAACAGTTTTAATGTTTCTCAAGAATGTGCTTGAAAGCTTCCACTAAATTTATTGCACTGACAGTGTGTTATGGTGGAGATTGAAACAAATGAATATACATAATTATACCTCAAAATTGAGATTATCTCCAAATCATTGTATCTGCCATGAACCAGTTCAACATAAGATCTTGCGCATTTCAATAATTTTGGGCACTTCAGACGGCATTTCAAAGTACACACTGTTATTCAGATATCCACTCTCCTGGAGTGTCTGACTGGGCCTATGGTCAGTTACAGGTTAAGAGTTCAGGGAAGCTCCGCCCACCTCTTCCCACTTTAGCAGAGCAAATGCTGGGAAGGGTGCAATCTCCTCTCCAGCGTTTCCTCTGCTAAAATAGAAAGAGGTGAGAGGAGCTTCCCTGAGCTCCTAACCAGTCACCAACTATTGCCTAAATTTATTTTTGCAGAACTGCATTTTTCAATCTTGTGCAGACTTCAGGGGTGTTAGGCATGCACGTTCAGAGAGCATACATGCCTCACTTGTTTCAAGACATTACCAAAAGAGGCTACGGACAGGCATGGGGTGTCACGTAAAAGCAACAAATCGAAGGGTGCGTCGAAAATAAGATATGCAGGTGCAATAACTGCCACACTCTCACCTTATAAGTGACAGTCTCCTTCGGCGTAGTGGGGCTGTCTAGCAAGCAGAACACCGCTTCCTTCGACTGGGGCTTCACTTCCACCAGCTCATGCTTCAGGTTCACTGTAATGTCTCGGTCCTTCACCACCCCCCAGAGGGCATCGGCGTATTTGGGAGCGCCAAAGAGAACGCCAAGTGAGCTGTTGAAAACGATCTTTGCCTTGTCACGCTTGCCCACCTGAAAACATGTCAAGCATAATCAACAGAGAGACACGTCGAACGGAATAAAACATGTACAATCCAGCCTGCCAAGTTTCTAGAATGTATCTCATGCTGTCCGCAAAAACAAATACCTGTTATGCCCAGCATTAACCCCTTTCTGCTGTTATTAAGGCTGGCATAGCTTCTGCAGTACTACAGCTATGTCAAAGCTATTTGCATGAGTCCGTGCGAATAAGACACAAGATAAAGGCACATAATCTCACAGCAGTACAGAGCTGCAGCACTGTGGAAGCCATGCTAGCCTTGACAAAGTAGCAGAAAATAGTTGATGCCAAATTAGTTACTTTAATGTAGTTTACTTGAATGCCCATATGTGCATTTTATGTGTGTCCGTGGTCGACATTTCTAGCACTTTCCTAAAAGGTATGCACCCAACATGCTCTGTGTTGTGTGCTGCCAATGCATCCACAGTAACCCATCTTGCTAGTATCAGTGAATACCTTTTTTTATTCTGTGTGACACGCTTTTAGAATTGTACACTGTCAAATATTGAGAAACTAGTGGAGCATTACACTCCATATTCTTTAAAGGACAACCAATGCAGCTGCCATTTGGTGCATAGTGGCATCCCTAAAAACATTCCATGTTGCATAAACAGTGATGACAGCAGCATTTGAGCTTTTGTAGCAAGCAAAATATTGGTTTAGAACAGCCCCTGATGCTTTTGGAGCAGATACCAACCAAGTGAAGCGGAAAAAAACTGCATTTCTGAATTAGTTTTTTTTTTTTTTTAAATCATGATTAAGAGTTCTTTTTGTTTGGTTTTTATACGGAAGCATATTACTCATTAGTTGCATAATAAAAATGTGTATGATAAAAAATGAATGTGCAACTTTCTTTTTAGAAATAAGTGTCTGATCAGAGTAGGTTCCATTTGTAAACATGTGCTAAGAAAATTGTGGTTGACAAATTAATTACGGCAAAACACTTCAGTTAATATGAACCTCCCTCCCCCTCCCTTTTTTTCACTCAGTTTATTTCACATGTAAATACCTTTCTTTTCAATATTCCGGCAAAACCAGCATACTCACTAAAACGTTATTCGATGAAAGCACGTCCTCCCAAGTTTTATGAACCTACCAAACTCAAGATTGTAATATCATACACTACAAAAACAACCACCAAAAAATATTATGAAAACCCACAGTTGTGCTTCCAAAGTGACGCTGCGCCTTAGCTGTGTTGGCATCGGAGTGCAGCCAGAGTTCACTGCCCATTCGCCTTGACTACCATACTTATTCAAATATAGATCATCGTTGTTGTTCTTTCCTTTCACATCAGAGCATTTTAAAATTATAGATGAATCTTCAACTTAGACCAAGGTAGGCCGACCTGTAATGGTATTGAGTCTAATTTCCAAGCCCATCGCGCTAACCTAGGTGCTACCCCATGTTAGTTGCTCCTCCTAGCACACCGGTGCAAAGCAGTGAAGCTCGACGCACACACGACAGTGCAAAGTGATGAGGGTGGAAGTGAGCAGCACAAGTGCCACGGTACTCACTAACCATGGCATAGAAGCATTTGGCAGGCATGATAATCAAGTGATCTAATAAGGAGCAAAAGACCCTGGTTCTGTCCTATCACAATAGCCACCATACCAGTATTTTGCTAATTTTTTCTCGCGACTTTAACCTTCTGACATTGCAGATATCATCTCGAAGTTCAGATGTTGACGTGGCCAGCGCAGCTGATAATCAATCTTTTATACTTTGTTTCACTTTGATTAAAAGTGCAGTGAAATACATATTATTATCTTTACCAGATTCTCTCCCTTTACACTGAATATCAGGGTCGACCAATATTAATATATTTTTCTTTTTCTTAAAGCCCATATCGGCGCAGGTGTGGCGCAATTCTTTGCAAAAATGGCATTTGGGCGCAAGATGTAGCAGACTTTCGTTTACAGAGCATTTAGGCACAAATGGGATGGCACTTCCATCACTGCACAAATTGCCAATACTATTAAAGAAAAATAAAAAAACAGAAAGCAAAGCATGATGGGATTGCTATATTTCATTCACCTGTAGGGGTGTACAAATATTCGATTTTCGAATTCGAATCGAATAAGGATAGGTCGAATAATTGGAGTAAACTTTGGAAAGTCTTGTATTAGAGTTTTCAAATAATTTGTTTCATTGAATATTAGTACCGTTGAAACAAAATCAGGTTTATTCAGGAATGCTGTTCATATGGGAAAGTAGCCCTTACTCTTGGATCTAAATCAAGCCAGCATTCAGCAGCTCTGACTAACAAACCATTTCTACAGAAAGTATTGTTTGTTTCCTGTGTTCCTCGAACGAAGTACTCCAAGCTTCTTAGATGCACTCAGCAAAAACCCAAAAAACACACATGTTGTCTTTTTGAATTCATGTATCTTGCATCAGCTGCAGCCAGCTCTGTGCATTATACACCTATTCTCGGTTGTTACGTCCATAATGACAAATTATTATCAAACTACAAATAACCGCGATAATTATATCCATCTCTTCCGCTAACTCGTCCATCCTCGCGACATCGAGCAAGACGCCACAGCTACAGTACGTGACGCAAGATGTCACCCAGTTCCGGGGATCGGTGGCCGAGTGTGTTAGCTCTGAGCATGTGGAGTGAAAGCTCACGCTGCAGGACCCATTATTCGGCACTTTTCGATTCAAGTTGAAATTTCACGCCTCTATTGAGCTGACAGGACAGTGAAGGCTACAAGTGCAAGCTAGTCCACACTCCTCTCTTCGTGATGTCTTTTCCAGTCTGAGCGCTAATTTTGCAAAGGCACGTATGCCTTATCAGCAAGACCTCAAGAAGAAATTTTTTTCTGATATCCTACAGTGCAAAGCCAATGCTGAAATACTCGGTTCTCTATGAAACCAATATACCTTTACTATATTTTATTCCTTTCTTTTTTATGTAACCAATTGTGATAAAAAAGTTAGACTTCCACCCAAAGATGTGGCACCCACACTATACACCGTTCCACCTTACGTTTGATTGCAGCGGACACTATGAGCTATCCCATCCAATCCAGCTCTCTGAATGTAGCATGTGATACGCTCTCCGCATATCACTGCACCCGCTTCCAAGGTCACCTAATAATTGATACAGCCTTGGATTGGCTTCGATAGCTTGTAGCATCCGCTGCGGCCAGACGTAAGGTGGAACGGGGCATAAAGGTTGTGGCATGCCAACTGCGGTCTTGCCTAACATCTCATGGACATCAGGCAGCCACTAAATACATAATAATAAACTTTTCTCAAAAACATGACTTACTCTCTTTCTGCGCTCGTTGAGCGTAAAAGGAAAGTCTCTTTGAACGGGATAATCCACAATGGGGGCTTATAGGTAACTTCTCTAGGAGGACAATCCACAGCTATCAAGATCACTGCAGCTCGACGAAGAAAACAGGAAGTAGGTACTGTACATGCCCGCAACAAGAGGGCACCCCTATTCAGATCATACACTCTCAAACCGATATTTATAGAAATGGTACATTGAAATAAACACCTCAGTAACCAAGGTGACCGGCCTCGCACCAGTCAGTGCCAGACTAGTGCGAACAAAGATGCCCACCTTACGTAGATAGGCGTCTGTGAGGTACATGACTTTCTGCGCAGCACCGGGACACTTGGCGGGTGTTGCTGGATAGGTGAAGATGGCGGTGCCTTCATCAAAGTTCTGCATTGCACTGAAGGTCTTAGTAACAGTCTTGTACGAGTAATTGGAGCACACGTTCGGCGTCCTCAAGGCATCTTCCAATCCCTTGATCTGCAAACGGATGTTCTCGGTGGATCGCCACAACATCATAAGATCTAGTATGCGGAGTACGACTAGTTACGGTTTCCAGCTTTTTGCACGATCAGATAGAAAGTGGAAATGGAAAGAATCGTGCAACAGAGGCTGGTGGTACCAGGTGATACTTCTCTACCTCGCAAGGTTAACTCACCGTAACGTCACTGTCTTTCTAGTGACTCATCTTTTGGCTGCAGGAGTTTTTCCTTTCTTATAGGCTCTGCTCCTTCTGGGGCTCTGAGTCTTATTGTATTCATTAATGATATTTCAAAGTGTATTACAGGATGCTTTTCTTTGCTGACGATATAAAGTTATTTTCACATATGCAATCCGAAAAAGACTGTGAGCGCTAAAATCTAATGCATTGAGCATTTGGTACCAGTCAAACCGCTTGCCTTTGGACGCCAACAAAACTAAGGTAATCTCGCTAACAAGACGCAATAATCCCTTACACTTTAAATACAAGTTGGGTAACTGTACTACTGCTCGAACTGATGTAGTAGTCAGGGACCTTGGAGTGCTAGTAGCTAGACTGTAAACTATTGTTCAAATCTCATGTCACTAACACTTGAGGTACCGGTCTTAAAGTGCTCGGGATAATCTCACGTTTGACTCGACACTTCCAGGCACCTGATACTATATTACACTTATTTTGTGCTTCGGTTAGGCCACGACTTGAATTTGCATCTGTTGTGTGGAACTTTCTATAACATAGCGATTGCAGATGCATTGAAATGGTACAAAGGCATCTGATATGCATAGTCTACGATAGGCATTTTAACAGGAGACTCGATTTAGAGTATATTTTTCTTGTTAAAGTTTTAAACCTCAAAATTCTAATTGACCGCAGGCATTGCCAAGATGTGGTGTTTTCACAGAAACTCATACAAGGTCGTTTCGATGTACCTGATCTTTTGAGTGGTACAAGCATACGTGTTCCATCTAAACACACGCGACTCTGCGATACCTTTTATCCTGACCAGCAGATTGAAGGGTCACCTATGCATAGAATTCAACTTTTTTGTAATAGCCTTGTGCAGCATGATTTCTTTTCCCATGCCTTATTTTATTTTGAATACCGAGTGGTGTTTGTAATTTGTTTTATTATGACTGATGTGTCACTTCTGTATTTCACGTCTTTGTATGTTGAACTCATTTGTGACTTTTATGTGCACCAATATCAAAGCCTTCAAGGTGTTTTGGGCACGCAATAAATACCATTACCAATTGCAGCGTGCATTTCTGTTCCTCTTCAAGCGTATACATGTGACTATCAGTTGGCAGGCAAGGAAGCAAATAATATAGGAGGAAGGAGACATGCGAGTGCCTCACACTGATGCTATTTCCACAAAAGCTATTGCGTGTAAGCAAGGGCTAATGATACTCGTTCGGTTCTTTACGACTTGGGTTTGGTGTTTAGGCAACTAAAATATCCAAAATTAAAGCTATACTTGAATTTTTAAAAAAGCAAGTTTCAGGGAAAGAAATTCTTAACTTGAGCTTCACTTTGTGTTGATATGAAACACAAACCCCAATGAATAGTCGGCAAGGTAGCTTTTCTCTATGAGAACCACGCCCATTGTCCCGATTCCTTCTTCTATCGGAAAGCTTTTTAAGTATTCGGGTCATACACATGTTCCCTGGAGGTTGGGAAATATCATGTCTGGTTTTCTTCAACATAACCCCCGATAAATGCTTTTATAGACACCAAAAATTAACACTGAAAAACACCAGATCTGTGGAAAAAATAATCCCCTCCCAACAAAAAGAAGAAAAAAAACACTTTAAATTTGAAGCAAAATAGACCCCAAAAACACTAAACCCTATTTACGACATAAAAAGTTTGTCCAGAAAAGAGTGAGGTAAAAGAGAATTATCTTATGGTTAGTTTGATAAACCTCGAGTGAAATACTACATTAGAATATTGCAAGCATTGTGTGGTGCCTCAAGCCCATACTCTGTGAACCTTAAAATAAGGAAGAAAGGCAGGACAACCATGGGGACATCACCAATGTCTGCTTCCGTGAAGGGTTTGTGATTTCCGACTGCTCCGATTTCCTGCATATGTTTTCTTACACTCCACTTTCATAAAGCCAAAATGCAAAATTTGTAACGTCATTGTTATCCACCTTATCTACAAACTTTTCCTGTCTCAAGTCTCGACTTATGCTCAAGGATTTCACTACCCCTAGAAAATTTGATTTTTTTTTATTCTCAGAATTTTGTTTTCCTAATTCAGGATTTAAACATGAACCAGAGCAAAAAACTTTATGTATCTCTTTTTTTTCTTTTTTTAAACCACCTATGGCAGGTAGCATCTTTCAAGATAGAGACATTAAAACTGGTATAAGTAAGCAGTACCTCTTATGCATGGCGTATGAAAAAGCATTCTTTAAATGTGCATATTATATCAAAGCCCACTCACCATGTCAAAGCGTACTTGAATGCCAACAGCAACAACAAGGAAGTCATACTTAATCTGCAAGAACGAGAAAGAAGAAAAATAAAAAGCTTCAGTGACCCGTGCCAGGGGCAGTGAAATGCAGCTTCCACTTTGGACCACTGCCAACACTGCACTGAGAAGAAGTGAATAAAAACAGGCATCCAAAGTAGGATGTCTGCAAATTGGCTGACCTTGAGTCCTCCCTTGGTGACCACCACATTCTCCTGTGGAACAAACATCTCTGCTTGATCTCTGATCCAGAGGGCATTGCTGGGCATCACTTCTTTCATTGGTCGAATGGAAGCAGAGGCCGGTTTAAGACCACCTCCAACCAGCGTCCACAAGGGCTGGTAGCAGTGTGCCTGAAAAAATCAAAGGTGTAATATGGTGACACAAGATGTACCTTGGTTTCTTGTTGATGCTCTATTTCCCTTGTGCTCAATCCGTTGTTCTTTTAGCACATTGTATAATCAAAATCAAAGGAAAAAGAAAGAAGACACAGATAACTTAGATTAAGCTGTTTGTCTCCTATAAATGTAAATGAAAAATACTCGAGTTCAAGATTTGTCTGGTTAAGGTATTGCACCTTGCTGATTGCAAATTGTACTGGGTGCACAAATAGAATTACCTGACCGAGGCTATTGCAAGTATAAAAATTAGCTGGTTTTAATTAATTTAAAGAGTGGTGTGTCAAGCAGTCTGTAAGGCAGCGCACATATTCTAGCTGTGCCAGTAAATTGCATTATGAACAGACAAAAGATAAAGATGTGAGTGTATATTTAAACAGCAGGACCGAAAATTTAGATACATAACTTCAGAAATTCAACTTGAAACCTATAATTCTTGGCTACTTTATTAGCTCTGTTGCTAGCTCCCCATCAGTTCCTCTGCTCAAAATCCAGTGTAAGCAACATAATTTAGGTTCAGCATCTACCTTCATAAACAAAATTACATGATACGAAAGAGTTGCAAGGCACACTTGTGCATGACAATGTAAACTGACAATGATTCTGTCAGGCAATGAGTTGTGCATGACAGGTGAACATCACTTAGTGCAACATAGATTAGACTTACATCCTGTGGCTCCAAGACGCACACTTTGCCTTTGCCCAATTTTGAAGAGAACTTGGCGGCCGTCGAGATGCCACCTGCTCCGCCCCCAACCACAAGGAGATTGCACATTTTCACATCCGCCAAGCAGTGGGCCGACGTCGAAAGCAGTTTCACAGTCTGCCTGAGACTCCGCTCCAAGTCAAATATGCTTGCACGGCACAGCATCTGAAAAACAGAAAAGAGGCGATGCTTTGGAACAATGCCAAGGATACAGAAGTATAAAGGAAATGTAAAAGTACAAGAGTGAAGTGATGGTAAAGCTCGAAATGATTTCTTGTTGTGTGTTTTTAAGTTTTCTGTATATGCAAGGCAAATATGTCAATCTGGGCAGTTTTAAGCCAATAATATGATTATAAAAACAACATAAATATTATTATCAGACGAAAAATAGCTGATGTATATGTAACCTCACAAGATTTTTAGAAACACCCTCCCAACATTTACTGCCAAACCATTTACCAAACATTATTTCAACAGCTGTCAATAGCAGAACCAAATTACATGCTCTGGAAGGAGTAAAGATTGACGAGTATGTGTGTCAGTGTACACGCTGGAAGAGGTAATGCAGTGAACTAGCAGCGACCTATTGCTGCCACCAGCTGTTTGTGAGTGCTTTCGTTTGTTTTACAAAAGGGGCTGGAGTTTTTTTGTTTTTTTTCCAATACCGGTTATCTCACAATGTAAAAAAGACAACAAACGGGACACAAACTCCGAAATTGTTCACAAAATAAATAGTTGACACATAATATCAAGAGTTCCAAATTGGAGTGCACAGAGAGAGAGAAAGAGAGAGAAGGCTTGTGAAAGCGGAAACACTAACGTGGGAGTCACTCACAGCCAGGGGCCGGGTGGTCATCATTAGTTTGGGGGGGGGGGGAGCTGATAGAAGGAAAAATTGTGAAAGTGGAGTTTGGAACTAATATATAAAATAAATAAATATATAGTTTTATTTATATATTTACAAATATTAAAGGCAGCAGCTATAGTGTTGCCCAAGCAGGGGAAGATTCCAACATGTGTGCAGGTAGTTTTCAAATGTGTCAACACTTACATTCAACAAGCAATGACAGCAAGCAGTTCTGTACGATGATATTAGGGGAAAAAACTAGTTTTGAAATAGCTTAGTTTTGGCAAACTTTGGGCGTATAACCTTAGAGTATTTGATTATGTAGGCGGCGCAGAAATAGATATGTATCACGCAGGCCAGATATGTTGTGACCAAGTAAGTAAAGAAACTTCAGTTCCAGTTCCATGCTGATGATGAAGATCGAGCGATAGTCTGATGAGATGATACTAGCAGCAAGGCGACGAGTCCGTTCTACCTCCGCAATGTTCACCCTCCCACTGAAAAGACGCAGGTAGCTGGAGAAGCAGGGAACAACACTTTTTCACGATGTTCACCCCACAGACAGCAATGCATCAATTTGCGTACTGATTTCGTTTTCGGTGAAACCCCAAAGGCTGGGCTAGTTCCACGGCAGTCCTTTGACCGTCGAGAACCGCAACGTTAATATAATATAAGGCTCTATTCGGTTCCTAAAACCCGGGTGACAGTGAAAAGGCTATTGCCCATTCCATAGAGGCTCACTGTACCCGCTACACACAAGTACACACATACGGGAGGCACTCACTTGATCGAATGACGTTTGAGCGAACGCCCACGTTTCACCGAATGACACTTTAGCGAATAGTCGGGCGCCGCGAAGCGGCGTTTTCGGGTGGGCCAAATGGGTTAACATTTTTGTAATGAGCCGCCACGGACTGTCGCCGCGAAGCGGCGTAAGCGCAGCGTGGCGGATGGGTTAACGCACTCCCCGTTATTCGCTAAAACGTCAATTCGCTGAAATCTCGCTGTTCGCTAAAATGTCATTCGCACATTTGTTAGCCGGCGCTCAAGTCATGACGACAATCTCAACGAACCACAACAGACACTTGAGCGAATCGACGTTTTAGCGAATAACGGGGGCGCGCGTTAACCCATTCGCCGCGCTGCGCTTACGCCACTTCGCGGCGACAGTCTGCGGCGGCTCATTACAAAAATGTTAACCCATTAGGCCCACCCGAAAACGCCGCTTCGCGGCGTCCGACTATTCGCTAAAGTGTCATTCGGTGAAACGTGGGCGTTCGCTAAAATGTCATTCGATCAAGTGAGTGCTTCCCGTTCAGAACCCCGGTCCCGCCATAAAGTATAGAACCAAATTTGGTAGAACCACCAAGCAAAACATCCGCGGTAGTTGATAACAGCATGTGCGATCTGCCGCGCATTATACTCGTTCTTTAACAGGAATTCCGAACCACTTACCTCTAATGAATGTATGAGCGTGACGTGCTTCAACGGTGACCGCGAACTCAACCGCAATTTCTCTGCGTCGTCTACCGTCTTCGTTCTCCTCCGACTGATTTCGCCACGCAACGCTCGCTTCGCGCGCGCCGTACCTTGCTGCCTCGCTCGCTCGCGCACTCCTTTCTCTCTCTATCTCTCTCTCTCTCTTTTTCTCCCTCTCTATCTCCTTTCTCTTCGTTCTTTTTTTTTTATGCGTTCAGTGTTGTGTGTCGAGAACGAAGAGTTCGCTACAATCGTCGCCTGCTATCAGGAGTTATCGGTCGAGCGGGTCCGTACTTCCCTGGGCGTTTCGGTTAACTGTTTCGCCACGCCTGTCACTTGTATTGCGAGCTTGCGAGAAATAAATCGCTGAACCTTTTTATAGACGCCACTTGGCAGAGTGACGAAAAACAAACCCAAGGTGCGAGAAATAAGTGCGCGCGCGATACTACGCTTCTTACCACCTTTTCTGCTGTAAATATATAATATATTAACACTGCCATTTTCATGTCCTGATCAAAATGTGAGTAAAGTGTTCGTGTTTGACATACCAGGAACGTAAAAAAAAAACGAATGTATGGGAGAAAAATGTAAGCATATTTTTCTCATCACAAAAATAAGCTACGCATGACCGTACCTTCAGCCTCCACCCAAATGTAACGCTAACGGTTCGGACCAGTAGCAAAGTTATAATAACCCTTATCCGATTGAAAACTAATCAGCGATATCTGAAAAATTTCAGTGAGCAAATAGGGCGCTCTCCCAGTAGTATTCGTTTTTCATCTCCAGATCTATTCGAGTCTCCATTGGTCACCATGATCCTCATTGAAAATTTACGAAAATCGCTTTTGAATTAGAACAGGGGAATCTGGATGACATCATACCGGCGTGCAGTCGTGTATCACCTCTGCGTTGTGCACGTTAAAGGGACACTAACACCCCCAAAAATTTGTGTTTATGTTTTATGTGGCGATACCCAATCAATATTTTGCTTCAGCGTCACGGAGGGGCGGATTTAGGGAGGGGGGGGGGAGTGGCGGCAGCCCCCCCCTCGCCTCCCCCCCCCCCAAATGAAATCATTGATATACACCAGCTAAATGTTTAGATTGTGGTGACATAGCAAATATTGGGACAGCAAAATATATCTGGGCAACGTTTAGGCCGTAACGTCAAATCTCAGCAGACTCCCCCGCCGCCAGCCGAATGCTTACCGCCCTTCCTTGGCCTGACCTAGAGCCACTAAATAAGCTACGCTCCATTTAGTGGCTCTAGCTGACCAATAAATCCGCCCGTGGCGTCACGTATATTTTTAAAAGAGTAAAAAAAAAACGCAACTGCTTGGAACCGAAATTGAAACTGGACTGGGGGAGGAGGGGTCCAAACCAAAGCTTCTTTTTGCGCGTGTAGGTCGGGCGGCTTGCGGATGTGACGTATTTCGTGACGTCGCGCCGGTTCTTTGCTTCTTCCGGACCGCGCACGAAGATGCGTTGTGACGTAGTCGGACGCTTCTTCTATCCCGGCCAATCGGTGGAGGGCAAGCTAGTTCCGGCTCCCCGTTTCTTCGCCGTCTGGCCAGCGAGTCTGTCGCAGTTGCGCTTCACCGCCAGAGTACGCTCGTGCCTGCGTGCGCGCGTGCGCTTTCGCCCGAAGCTGGCATCGTCCAAACCAGGAGCCACTAAATGAGCTGCGCTTAGAGTATCGGCACTCCGTTCCCCGACATTGCTGTGGGCGCCGCCATATTGGGGCTTGTGCAGAACAGACGCAACTGCCGATCGTCATGATTCAAAAGTGCGACTTCCTCAGCATTTGATTCGGTGTTAGGAAGCACATGTAATATTGCTTTTCTCTGTCGCGGACTGTTTAAACTTTTGTGGAGGACAGAAAAGCGTTTCCTGTGATTTCAGATAAAGCTTCAGATAACTGACAACCATGATTTTAAAGCCACAATATGGCACAAGTGTCGTTACTCTGAAGCGTAGCTTAGTTAGTGGCTCTAGTCCAAATCAGACCACACGGTTCTGACTCAGAAAGCGCGCCCGGAAACAGCAAAAACGACACGAAATGCGTCATAGCATTTAGCTCACGGCCTACAGCCGCAAAAAGAAGCGTTGGTTTGGACCGCGCTTTACTGTGCAACTTTTTTTCCCCTTCTATTCAACGTATTTGAAGTTTTTTTTTTTTTTTTTTTTTTTTGTCAGCTACACATAATGGGTATTATACTTTTTTTGTCTATTTTTAGTATTAAGGGTGTCCCTTCAATGACCCACGGCTTCGATATCTTTCGTGGTCGAGTCTAAACCATAGAAAACGGCACGTGGCCACGAAGAGAGTGAGCGCGACTCGAACCGGCCAATGACCTTTGCTAAATTACCCGAGCATCAAGGAGAATGATGGGAATCGATGGACACGCGCCACGCACGCTCGCCTTCTCCGTATGAAAGATTCGAAGTAAAACACCAAAATAAAGCGTTGACAAGCGCGCGTGCAAATGCCATTTGTTTTAGACATTTGCTTCGGAAAAGCTACTACTGCTAACGCCAGCACGTGCAGCGCGTGTACTACGCTCGGAGCATGCTCCCTGGCGCTTGGGAATTTAGGTCCATCGATTCCCATCATTCTCCTTGATGCTTGGGTAATTTAGCAAAAGGTCTATTCTCGATCGGCGGTTTTCGGGCGAAGAAAACGAATTTGAGCCGCAAATTGTGTTCTGGGTGGTTGGGCTCTCTATATGTTGTCTACGAATAAAAAACTTGGCGAGCATAAATACCCTGGCAGTGTCACTTTAAAGGGGTGATGCAACGATTTTTTGTACTTTGCGCAAATACCGCTTAGAACGGATCCCTGAAGTTAATGACCTGTAAAACACCCGCTCGTTTTTTACCACACGCAATCGAAGTCGCAGAAAAAATTTAAGAAGAACAAGCTGCGTTCACCTCCTCAACTCGTAGCCAAGAACAAGCGGCCACGTGATCTGGAGCCGATTATATGCCGCCAATGTTGATCATAGCCATGCGCTGGGGTTGGCAAGGCACAAGGACACGCGCTGAGTTCCAGACATTGTATATATAATGGTTTGGCTATTGTCGTCATTGCAGCGATTGGACAGGGGCATGGTAAGATATACTCTTCAGGTGAAGACAGCGCGCTCCTCGCGCAGTACAGATAAAGTTCGCTTTTCACTCTCTCTTTTTCTCTCTCACTATGGTTTCAAGCGGCGACGGCAGATGACTCGTCGACCCGTAGGCATGGCAAAGACGGCTCGTGCCGCCTCATATGCTCCACACGCGCAGAGCTCCAGCGAAGTTGTCGCTCGTGCAGAAAGACCACGGTGTACCGGGGTGTCACGGCAATGAGATAATTTTTTCGCCTTCACACAGTTTCGCCGTTTGGCCGCTGGCGACGCTGTCAGCCGCGGGCACGGTGACCGTGGAATAATGCAGCCTTTAGGATGCCCGTCGAACAAACATTATCTGATTCCTCGCGCCGCGCGTTCAGCCCCGCCGTGTCCTCACCTAAAGAGTGTATCTTACACCGTGGACAGGGCCACTACCCGAATGGACCTCGAGCGCCGTGATCTCGAGCTATCGATTATCACGATCCCAAATCAAGTGCCCACGAAATGCTCGGGTCCAATCTATGAGCTGCACTTAAATATCGTCACTGGAGGATACTGCGATCCCCCAGTTACCAACGTTATTAGATTAGCTAAGTTACAGAACTGCCCATAGACACTGCTTGAACGAGCATTACACCCCCCCCCGCCCCGCTCACTCGCGGTTCGCCTAAAGCCCCTTCGTGTTGTAAAAGTAGCGCAAGGTGCGTGTCGACACACGAAGAACGTGCAACAAGCAGCCCTGGGAAGATCATGGCAGGCACGGCGCAGCACTGATACGATTTATGCCCTATTCTTCACCTTATGATGTACCGCAGGAAAGGGTACAAGCGCGAGCTTGCTCCAGGGCACATCACCGCAGCACAAGCTCTCGTGCATTAAGGGCAGCTGCCAACGCTATGAGCTCGCGCTTGTAGCCTTCGCTGCGGTACAACATAAGGTGAAACGGAGTATAGCACTGAGCCAGATCTCAGACGCCATGTTCTTCCCAGAAGTGGCGTGCGGCACGCGTCTCCAGCGTCTCCAGCAGTTCCATAACAATGAATGGCGCCATTTTTCCCAGGATAGAAAGACTTTAGGTGATGATGATGATGATGATGACGGTTTGCGTCTCTTCCCTTTTGAATCGGGCGGTCCCGTAGAGTTCGGGACCTAGCCAGTGGGGATTCGAGTTATCCATGTTGGTGAACTTGCATCCACCAGTTCTCTAATCTTCGCTTCGTGGTTTCCACCAGCTCACGCCACCCTCCGTTGGTTATAGGTGTGGCGTCGGCGTTGTTGCCGTTGAGTCCCACGCGCAGGGTCTGCCGCTGATCTGGAAGCAGACCAGGGAGGATAGAAGGGTAGGAGAGGGCATGTCGTCAGCCGCGTATCCTCCACAAGCCATGCTCCCTTGACGCCTGCCCTGATCAGGCGACCGGGAGCCCTTGAGCCCTCGGCGGCCTCCGCAGCCCATTTGCAGGCCGCCGCTTGGACGACCGGATCTGAGCTACACATCAGTGCGTCCCACTGCTCCGTAATTTCGATGTTTCCATATCTCTTCGGGAGGTTTGGGGCACCCCCACATCATGTGGGTGAGGTTGGCTGGCTGAGGACAGAATTTGCATATGCCCGTGTACCTATCGGGATAAATGTGTGAATATATTGCGGGATAGGAGGATATGTGTTTGTCTGCAATCGGCGCCAGGTATGTTCTTGGGCCTTGCTTAAGGATTTGTGGCCGGCGGGGTATCGTTTGCGAGCGAGACGGTATGCCTGGCGTAATTTCCTGATACGTGGTTAGTACATCCTTGTGGAGGGTCGAAACCACCTTCCCTATCTCCCGCTGCCCGGTAGGCAAGTTCTCGGGCGGTGTTGTGGGCAAGTCGTTGCCTGGGAGAGGACGGGCGGGTGCCCAGACAATGCTGACCGTGTCAGTGGGGACGAAGTCTCGGAGGATCCTGGCCGCGAACCTCGATATGCGGCCCCGGGCGTAATTACGAACTGCGCGCCTGGAGTCCGAAATAATGGTGGTAGCATTGGGTAGCGTGAGCGCT
>JAZHYW010069729.1:0-21209 GCA_037355805.1 Ixodes ricinus
ACTGTTGCTAGCACTTTTTAGGTGCCCTAAAAAGCCTAAGATGGAAAAAGTATGTTATGAAACGAATTTACAAAGAAGAAAGAAATTTTTAGAGCTATCCTTACGGACAATTAGCGAACTTACTTTAGAAGTTGGCGCCAGCGAGGAGTCGCCGCTGGTCACGTGAGCAGACCTATGAGTCGCCGCCAGCATACGCATGTGGCGTTTTCTGCGCCGCCGCTTTCAACGCGTTCGCCGTAGCCGCCGCCGCCACCGCCACACAAGTTCGTCTGCTTCGGGCGCCGCTGGCAATCATCTGACCGGCAGCACAGGTCTATCACGTCTGCTTGCGCTTTTCAAAAGCTTCATTTGGGCTCTCAAAGTTCCTTATTAATCTTTGTGTTTTGTTTGCACTTCAAACGAAGATGAATAAGTAATGTTTCGAGACATAGAAGCTTCGAGAAGGCAAGTACCACGTGACAAATAGGGGCCAGTCACGTGATAAATATGGGCCACGTTTCCGTCGACGCTCAGTCGACCTACTTCATCTGTATAGCGCCGTAAATATAGCTCTAAAAGATGTATTTTTCGTTGAGAATTTGCTTTATGACTTCCTTTCCCAACCCAACTGTTTAAAAAAAAGTTTTTTTTTTCTTTGCATGTGTTTTTAAAAGGGAACTCACTTGATTTTGGTAGACTCCGGTTTGGCTGGAGATTTTGCGTGACCGCGATCAACAACCCTTTCTCAAATGATAACCAAAAATATTTTATAAAAATACGCTTTTTCCGTTAAGTTATTGAATTTTCAAGTTACGCCAGCCGCGAGGGTTCCAGGAGGCTGACTCTCTACTGGCAGCAATGAAAAATCCTCAATTTTTTTCTACCCGCATACATCACGGATGTGCACCCAGGCGGATCTAGCGACTCCGGCAGCCGTGCAGTGGCTTTCTGGGTGCCAGCGATCGCGGTAATTTTTTCGAAGAGGCATCAAGGTTGAGAGTTCCTGTGCATTAGGTAGCAATCTGTGCTCCGACGATAGATTGTAAAAAACAGTTACCAGAAAAGCTTTCTTTGCCCTTGTTTTCAAGGGAGAAAAAAAAAAGTTCCCCGGCTTGGCCACGATCAGGTAGCTTCTGCCCAAGCTGTGCCGAGTACCAAGGGTGTCGAGAACTAGACCCTCGTGGAGAACATTTTCATATTTGCTCGGAGTATAGGAAGTATTCACTGGCAGCCATAGCTGTGTGCAAGACTGCTGAGCGCGTGCTGATGGCGAGCTTTCCACGGTTCTTTGCAACGTGCATTCCACCATCATCATGACTGCCGGTCTTAGCAACTACATATTCATGTGGGCTCATTCTGGGCATGCGCCTCTATTAGCCTCGAGAAGTTCAAGCGTGGCGCCCCCTCACGGCGGCCCGGGGTGACGTCACTTGGCGCGAGAGATTTTTCCCCCCGACTCGCCCCGCCGCCTAGGCAAGTGGAGGGGCTGTGGCGACAAGCGAGCTGTCGGCGCGCTCGTTTTCTATTCAATTTTTTTTGGCGTGTTTTCCGTTAGGAAGTGGTAAATTTTTATATGTGACTTTATTGAGGTATGGCCGGCAACCTACAGGCGAAAACTTCAACCAACATTTTAAGCATGGCTGACAGGGCAGGCAACGCATGAATCACAGCTGGTATATAAAAATAAAGAAATATGGCCACGAATTGCAGGAGCATCACTATAGATTTACATCCCACACAATAAATGCTGCTGATGGTCTGAATAAAATGGCAGGTTATGTATACTATTTTTTTTGTATCTCTGTTTTTAAACAAGATCGCCGAAGCAGAAAAGCTGCATGCTGCTCGAGCAACATGCTAAATACAGTCTGAGCCATTGGGAGAGAATCGCAAGTAAGACAGCCCAAGTGCAGGGGCAAAGTAAAAAACAAGGAGACATTTATTATATACATTGCTTGCATTTTACCTTTGCTGATTCGGATGTATTTCAATAGACTACACGGGTGGTATCTGTGGACTTTTTTATGTCAACCTCATGATGTATAACAAACGTAGCGAAGGTGCTGAGCTGTGATCTTTAGTCCCTTAAGCCCTAAAATTGAGATTTTACTTAAATCGAATTGTCCTGAAGCTAAAATACCAGAAGTTTTTCTCACGCAGACTGTCACCCTTCACAGGTTCCACATTTTCTGCTACTGAGTGCCCATCTACCACTGGACAGACGTTCGAATGCTTGCTTTACGCCTGTTTTCCTCTGTTATCAGAGAGTCCAGCGAGGAAGTTTGGAGGCTGAGAAGCTTTGGGGACCTGCGAAAGCAGTGGTCTCTTTTAATTGGAAATAGAAGCTGACAATTCAAACGAACAGGTGTATTTGCCGAATACCCAAGGCTGGAATAAGGAATTTCAGGAAAAAAGTATAAACATTCCAAATTACAGTACTATTGCTGTACATATTTTGGGCAGTTCAATACATATCATACAGGCAACTGAGGCGATTCGGCCATTTTTGCTGCAACCATACAAACTAATTTCCAGTAATTGTGCATCTCGAAAAATATGCTTGCATAGGTGTATAAACTATATAATTAATCTCACGAAGGAGCTACACTTACGTAAACAACCCTGTTCCACGAGCACTTCAAAGATCATCCAAGCGCCGGGCCTTAAAAACACTCCAGGAACGAGTTGCATGCAGTAGCGGCATGAGCGTCAGAGTGGTCGCGAGACTAATTTGCCGACCACCCAAAGGCCCATGGCTATCCGTGCCACTTCAAATGCCTTGAAAGCGGGATGTGCCATCGTCCAAAATCATGAACATGTGCAAGGAACAGACTTCCAGCGTCTGAAATCACGTCACCGACCCCTGCCAAAAAGGTTGCCTCTGTGTCGAATGTGGAACGAGGGCCAGGGAGGTTCATCGGCGGAAGGTCGCCTCCGCCGATAGCTTTCGGGATTTGTAACCCCATTTTAAGGTAAAAACAGGGACAAGCAGGCTTATAGTAATGTACGGAAGCACGTCAATATCGGCCTAACACTCAGCGTCTTGTACACCGGGTGGGAAGCGAGGTCCGGCTCCTCGAGAGTGCTTGCAGCGCGCAACACCAAACCAGGGAACCGCGGGCTGGGAAGCGGAAGCCGATGCGAGATCGCGCGGAGCGCAGTCCTCGCGCCTGGCGATCACTGACACACCTCACGCCAATCAGGAAGCCTTGGCGCGACCGGCTACGCTTGTGTTCGACTTCAAGGCTAATAGAGCACCCTGCAAATACGGCAGCCCAGTGCAGACTTGGACGTAGTTCAACTACTCTGCTCAAACTACTGTAGTTTAACTACTTTTCGAGTAACTTGGTAACTTTCAATTACAACTTTATTTGGGTAGTGAAGTAGTTTAACTTAACTACATTTGCAGAGTAACTTCTACTCAAATTACTAGCTACTTTCTCGAAATCTAGTGCCAACTTTTCTCACTCACCACAAAATTTGAGCGCCAGAAATAAATGAGACGCTGGCACATGGGAGGACATTTTCGTCGGGGACCCCACATTCGTTCACTGCGAACATATACCGGCAGACGCAGAAACTGCATCACAAGTGTCCTTGGCCCAAGGTGTGCAGCGAGCGGCCAAAACACGATAACACCGGCAGCGCACGAGGCGCCGGACAGATCGCCATAACATGCCTTGGTCGGAGTGATCGACCTAATCCGGCAATGCACGCAGGCGCCCGCGCGCATCCAGCTGCAACCGTGAGAGCGGGGACACCTCCGAGGTTGTTATGTGCTGCTCATGTGTCTGCCTTTTGATGCGTATCTGACCCAAGCGGTTTGGGGGTTCCACGGCTAGCGCCACTGGAAGGACCATCGCAGCTGCGGCTTCTGTTCCCATGGTCGCCTCGTCGTCAGCGCATACTCCTGTGCCGGGACTACCCTCTCGCGCGCAAGCGCATGACACGGATAAATCTGTTCCATGGGAGCACCTTCCCACGTCGGCTGCAACTGCACGAGCGGCGATGCTTGTTCCGCGTCAATCGCTCCAGCGTCCCTTCCAAACACCGTGAGGGTCGCGGAGAGATTGCGAGTCACCGCCCGGGAGAGACTCCTTTTGTTGGACCCGGCGTCAGCGGCGGAGCACACCAGCCTTTTCATCTTTTTGTTAAATCAAAACATTTGTTTTTCTTCAGTGCAGCGTAGCACTAGCAGCGCAACGAAATGACGCAGTTGTCCGGATGATCTCTATGCGTTCGTGCTTGCGAGACTTGGAACCCTTGGATTTGACCAGCTGCACTTGCTCAAGCGTACTCTCCGAGCTTGTCGTGGGAATAAAGAGGAGGGGGCAGTCATAACAACTCTCAACTTGCCTACAGAAAAAAATGCAAAAAATAAAAGTTTTTTTGTTTTGTTTGTTTTTGATAAAAGACATGGGAAGCTTGCAAAGGCAAACTTCACATGTTTACGCCCATGGGCTGACAACCTTGGACCATGTCGCTCGCCCGACCATGCACAGCTTGTTTCTGAAATTCAAACGCTGCCGTCCTCCCCCGGTAACGTCGGTGGGGCCGTCTCTTAAGCTAGTCTGGGAACGTCTTTAGGAGGAAAATGAATAACTCTCTGATAAGGACTTTGAAAGGTCAATTGCTTCTGCGAGGAAATTTGAATAAAACTATTTTTAAGTGAAAACGCAATGCCATAATGACTGACTGCATTCTATTTTTAGGCCTGCTATGGGGTTTTCACGGCCGTAACTGCTGTTCATTTTGCTAGCACAAAATATTAAAAGTAGCCCCGAAAGTAACTTCAAAGTAACTCGTCTACTTTTTACAGTAGTTAGTAGTTTACTACATTACTATTACAAATGCGCGTAATTTCTACTCTACTCCAATTACTTTTGGCGTCAATACTCAGTAACTTTAACTTAACTACCTTTTTTGGAGTAATTCTGTAGCATGTGCGCTCGAGTGAATAATGCCTGTAGCACGCGCACGAGGAGTTGAGGATCCTTCAGCAGCTGGAACAGCTTCTAAGAGCGGCAAGCGCAAACTCAGAAACGTGCTGCGGCCATTACGACATCCGTCCAAAGAATAGCGCTTAATAATATCGAGAAATATAGTACACAACCCAGCACTATAGTCGGCATTTTTCACAGTCACATCTGTCATTCACAATTGGCTCAGTGATTTTTTTTTTTATAAGCACTACATATATTTGTTTGACGCCGAATCTGTGCTTGGGCTACTTCCTCGGAGTTCCACTCCACGCCGGCCGATATGTTGAAGACGCGAAGTGAAACGCGGTAAACAAAGTTCAAGTCTGAATTTAGACATGACTTCACCATACTGGTACATTACAGAGGTTTATGGAGCAGGGTGTTGAGCTCCATTGCTCTATGATAGAGCCTTTGTCTCGGTTTGTCAAATGGCTGGCGTGCAATATTCTCTGCAGAAGAAGGCGATGAGAAACGCCTCTAATTTATTCTATTGCGGGAGAAATTTTATATAGGAGCTGAAATATTATTTAAACCATGAAAATATTAATGTCGTTGAGGGAGAGGAAGCATGCAAATTTACAGCTGATAAAAACTGTGCTAAACCAACTTAATTTAAAAAAAAAAGAAAATCTTATACAAAATTACCCCCTTCCCATGTGCTCGATGATTGAGGTGTCACGAGCGCTGCTGGCATCTCTACTCCAACAGTAAAAGAGATACGGGGCACATTTTTTAATGACTTTTGTTAACTTATTTTTGAATTAAAATATGTATGATGTACTTTCTGGCCCTCACGCACTATTGTATCTTCAAGCAAATATTCTTTATTTGGAGATGAACAGTGTATTTGTGTATTTTAATAACGCATTCCATTGCATCTTGACGTTTAACTTGGTGGCTTGCGAAGTCACTGCGTAATCGCCATTTTAACTTACTGATCTTCAACGCGACCATTAACCTGCCATCTGATCTACACAAATGCAGTTCATTCCATTCTATACATTTCATTGTGCACGAGAATCACAGTCTACATGTCTTGGGTCCCAGCCCAGCACGCACATGTTCGCCAAAGCTCGGAAGGCGAGCAATGTACGCGCCACACGCACGAACGGCCTTGAAGACGGACATCGACCAGCAAGCTTTTCAGAAATGGTCTACAGATCTTTTGCTAAATCACTTAAGCACCTTTTGGAGCATATTCATGCCACAAGAGAAGTTACACGTGCTAGACGCCTGCAACAGTAACTCATTCGAAAATTCCAAAACAAATGGCACGTTTCTTCCCAAGGTGATACGTGACGATGTGGGGCGTCTGCATCTACATTCCCAGCACGCTCCGCATGCTTGTGGCAATTCAAGCTCAAAAAGTGTATTGCGTGGACTCTTCGACTCTTCTTCAGCAGCCATCTTCCTAACAAAAAGACAACGGATTTACTAGCGATATCACCGAAACTAGCAGAGTCAGCGGCTAATGAGCGAGCAGAAAGCGGTTTCATAAAACTTTCAATTGCTCCAGTTTTTTTTTTTTTTTTTCTGCTTATAGTTATTACCCCGTGAGGCCAACGCCATACTCTGTGCAAATATACACAACCATCAACTTCAAACAGCACGCACGCCCGGCTTGCCCCTGTTCGACTGCGAGATAGGTGGAGTGAGAGCGTACTCCGATTGCCGGCGCGCGCGCCTCCTCTGCAGGGCCGGGGCAAACGGGCCACGCTTGGGCGACGGACGGGGAAAACTCGGGGAAAACTAGGGAGAACGATGTTTTGGATTCGTCAGGCAAACAAAATATCACGCGGTTAATTATGTAGATGAATCTAGGAGAGCGAGATAGCATTTCCAAATCAGGAAGCCATCGGCATTCAGATTATGCCTTTGGATTAGATACAGCTTCCGGAAAGTCGGCGGAGCTTCCCTTTAAAACATGCTCGCCCTCCCACAGCAGCAGTCCCATAATGAACAGTCGGCACCTAAAAGAGATTAGGCACCGAGGATCTACTGCTGGGCCGGCTGAAGGGCCCAGCACATGTCACTGCAGTCACGGAAACACTGACGTGGGAAAAGACAACACTGCCATGCGGCCACCTTTGCAGCACAGGGGAGGTCGGCAGACTAACAGCAGCATTTCCAAAGAGCATTTTCAAATGACCATTGCTCCTGCATCGTGCTTTTCACCGGTCATGCATAACTCAGCTCTGCTGAGAAAGCAGCAATATATTTCTTTCTGAATTTATTGTTTCATACTAGGGGCCCATACTAGGACCCATTTGGCTCTAACGCTTTTTATAATGATCTCAAGGTTCTTGCATCACGCTGCATTCACATATTTTGCACTATGCTGACGATACCAAATTGTTTAGTGCTAGCGTCATCCATCTTTGACTGCGCAATGCTACTCGAGGGATGTTAATGATGTGCACCATTGATGTTGCCACAATCTGTTAACACTAAATCCCAAAAAAACCTGTAGTTATGTCCTTTTCTAAGAAATTGGAAAACTTATAAGTTTTTGTTTTTATCTTGAAAACCTCACACTCTCATAGGGTTGAGATGGCCACAGATTCATGAGTATATACTAAATTTGTTGTTGTCATTCAATGAACATGTTTCCCAACATCACAAATGCTGCCCTATCAGGCGCTAAGTCAAGAGCACCCAAGAATGTACGCGTGAATTACCTTGTCAGCCTGCGCAGTAGAGGCCTCGTTGATACGTGCTTCACGGGATCGGCAGAAAAAAATGTATCATCCTGCACTTCAGGGGGCTCTACATAGGATAAGCAGCTCTCTATACAGTGGCTTATTTTATGTGTACCCTACTGAACTCGTTCAGGACCTCAGACACTCCAACTTTGCCATGTGCTGCCTTCCCTGAGCCTGTTTTGAGGTATGGTTGATAAAAAGGAGCTTCCGTGATCTCCTTTTCGCTGTGGCGACGATGCTGTTCACGAAGTTGACGGCCTTGGTAGTCCGAGGTGTCTTGGCGACGTCAGATCTCTTCCAGTCCTAAGATTGCGATTCAACGTCTGAAATATATGAAACTTCTCTGTGCAAGAGAGTGCCTTTCTTTTCACAATGCCATGACCGCTACGTCCGTCACTCTGAAAACACACAGTGCATATACGCAATCAAGGAACAGAAACTAGAAGCGCAATGCATGCGGGTGCACCCTGCGTGCAGAGAAGAGAACAAGGACAAATGAAAAAGAGATCAAGAGAGAACGAGTGTTTGCCGCCTCGCCAACTGCGCTTCCGATCCGGCGGTGCTGCAAGGTCACGACCGGGCAAGATGCTGTGGCAGAGCTCAGCAAAGTCCCAGTGAGGAGACAGAGAGACAGAAAGGAGGGAAAAGTGAGTAACAAAGGGAAGAGCTGGGCGTCCTGCGTGCCAGACGTGCTGTGCGACCCACATTGCATGGTTCAGCTTACGCTCCACTTAGCTTGAACCAAGGCAGCGTGGCAGCCACTGGTGCCCCGGCGTGCCGAGGCGCTCGCGATGCCGACACTTTTGGGCGATAAAGCTGGGAAGCAAACATAACAGGCAGAGTCATTACATGTATCTCTATGGAGGTAAGCGGGACCGGCGTTTTGAACGTAACAGCGTTTAGCGCGTATCAACGGAGAATATATCAATGAGGTCAACTATGCATTCATTTTGTATTCTTCATTACTACGTAGGCAAGATTGAATTTAGTTCTATTGTTTGGAATTTGTATTAGTAGTGCAAAACCAGACAAAAATCGAATACGTGCAGAGGCGACTCTTTGTATTATTTGTGATCGCTACATTGGCGCAGTGTTTATTATGAGCATAACAGTTGCTACAATGAAAGCGTGGTTGTACTACACTAAGCTTCTGAGAGAAGCTTGAACACAATCTAATGTTTTTGTGGCGTTAAATGCAGCCCATGGTCGCATTGGTGATTATTTGCCTCACATCATGCTAGCTACACATATATGTATGAGTGCTTTTCTTGAGGGTAAACGCGCACTTCTCAGTTAAAAACAATTAACCGTTCCGGTCCCATAACCGCATCCAACCTCCTTATGACCTGTTCAGTACAACCAGCATCAATATTTTCAACTCAAGCGTTCAAGCCGCTTAGTTCGCTCAATGGCCGTATATTTAACTGTTACCTATTCCCTGTTCCTCCGTAGCATTTTAGCTGTTGAATGTGCCGTAGATTTCTTCAAGTGGTGCTCCTTTTGACCCTGTGTATCATTACTTTAGACTACTCGTATTCATGAGCACGGAAAATAAACAAATGAATGAATTGAATGAATGAACATTGTTTACGGTATGAGACACTAAACTGAAAGATATCATAAATGATAACTAATATCTATCTAGCGAAAAATTAATTAATTGCAAACGGCAACAACCTTGCTGAGAACCTCTCGAAGCCGGGAAACAGTGGGAACGGCCCAGTCATTCTCGCTTTTGGTGTATTTGCGTACATTGGAGGACCACGTCTCGCGTGTTTCACCATCCCCAGGGCTCTCGACGAAAAGTGCAGCCGCTATGATCGCCAACCCCGTAGCAATTGGCCAGTGCCACGCTATGCGGTCGCCAGTGCCAGTGTCAAGCTCGGCGCCGGCCAATCACGGTGGTCAGCAATTCTCGTTGCTTCTCGACAATGTTCAGCTTAGAGCCCCCTGGCCGTCGGGGCTCTGGTAATGCTGACCCATTATAGGGTGCCGACTGCACCCGTGCAGTTGTAGTACGAGGAGCATGGGCATCGGGTCATACGTGCTGCTGCTCACGATGTGTGGCAAAATAGAAAAAAAAAAGAGAGGAGGCTCTACACCCACACGCAGAAGACTGTCCAGTAGAGCAGAGGCATCAGGTCCTTCTTGAGGTGGGCACATGGTCCGCCTCTCCAGCCCTTGATCCACCGGGAACGTGCTCAGGGGGTTCAAGCTTGAAGGTCAAGCCAGGCCAGGATGCACTTGTTGTAGCCAGTGACGAGCGGGCAGGGACGAGCAACCACTGCATACTGATGGAAGTACAGAGACAAAGTCATTCTTGCACAGAGCGCCATCATCGACAGGAGACGCGCCGGCGCCGGCGGCACTGGACTGACAAGGAGCCCAAACGCGGATGTGGCTGGCGGGATAACAGACTCAGGTTGGGCAGCCCCGTGTGGTCCTAGGTGCCAATGAGTAGCCTCCTCCTACCGCAAGCACAGACACACAACAAAGTAAAGCCAGCACAAGTCAAGCTGTAAACGACAGGCCTACGCCACGGCAGCTACAAATCACCGGGCACCTCTTTGTAATAATTGACGGTGGGGTACAATTTCCGTGGTGCTATCAATCAAGAGATGTAACTTTGAACTGAATGGAACTTGACTTCCCTCTGAAAGAGCAAAGACCAGCAAAAAAAAAGCCGCACCAGGCAAGGCTGACGTAGCCTCTCCATTGTGGCTCACCAAAGTGACTGGCTGGTAAAAGTCATTCATGCAGATACTTATCAGATGGTCCTCAATGATCACTAACTAATTTGCCGACGAGAACTGACGTAAAATAAAAAGACCACTTTATCTCAACGCAGGTCTGCAAGAGAACTAATATAAGTTTAATTGCCTGCATGGCATTCTGCTATCTGACTTTTTCAGGAAGTGCCGTAAGGAAACCAAATTCAAGACTATGTGATTTATACAGTAAGCTATTTGATATATGAAACTGAGTCAGTAATCGTCCACTTCACAAAATTAAGAAATTTAGAGCTCAATTGATATATCTTGATGAACATTGAAAACACGGGTATTAAACAGGAAGACTGGCTAACGTTACACAGTCGATTCTAACCGGTGACAACGGATTCGATCAAAAGGGGACAAGGAACAAACACGCGACATCTCAACCCAGGGGAATGTGTGTGCATGTGTCTCTTGTCCCCTTTGTTGTCCGATCGATCTCAGTTAGAGTTGAAAAAACACATTTGTATACAATTAAAAATTTTAATTGAAATAGCAATCATACTGAATCATATTAAATGTAATCATCTCCAGAGCACCGCAATTTTTCGATAGCAGCAGTGAGGGTAAAAGATTAAGTCACAAGAGCTCAGTTTAACATAGTGGGGGAGCCCCAACTATCCCTTCAAATTTCAAACAGTTTTTAATTTTTTATTCGCAGTCCTGGGCTCTTTAATGTTATTAAAAACTACTAGCTTGCCTGTGCACTTACTGACTTTTCACTAAATTGTGTCCCTATTGTCAACAACCCACAGTGGCATAGGCTCATTGTCATATAGTCTGCAGTAAGAGAAGTAAAACACTAAAAACCTATTCTGTTCTGTCAGACGGCACAAGGTGACCCTGTTTGGGGAAAAAGAGAACCGTGTTTTTCTCACAGCAAAAATAAACCATTCATTTTCAAACACTCAGACTCTGTCCAAATGCAGTGTTAGCAGTCCGGATTAGATGCCAAAATGTCAGAACTGACCGTCGTCCAATTCGAAAGTTACAAGCGAGGTTTAGAAAATTTTCAATGAGGAAATGGGGCCTGTTATTGGGAGCAGACGCCATTTGCATTTCATGTATTCAAGGGCTCTGCTGGGTGCCATTTCCTCAATGAAAATTTCCATGATTAACTTATGACTTTTGAATCAGATAACGATAAGTATGAAACTTTGCCATCGGTCCCAACCACTATTGCTACATTTGGGTACACAGAGCGGTCAGCGATGGATAGTTTCTGTTCGTAGATGAGAAAACACTCTCCTCTTTTACCTTTTTTTAGTGTATGTTATATATATCGGTCTCGCGTGCATCTGCCAAAGTCTACTTTTGAATGCGTTTCTCTTTCTTACGCTAATCAGTTTACCTGAAGAGGCATATCCGGTATAATGACACTAAGCGACTCAAACCCCCAAAGATGAGCGGCTTACTTCCACGTTGGCATGGAACGAGAGGAACAGAGGATATATGGAACGAGAGGAACAGAGTAGGGTGTCCTACCAAATAGCCTCTCTCAAGTTCCCCGACTTTTCCAGATTTTCCATGGATATTCCGATTAAATTCCCCGATCATCACAACAGAAGCAGAGGATGGGGCTGTGGCAGCTGTTCCCACTTACTACAGGGAATCGCTTGGTGGCTTACACTGCCTAGTAATGCCTCCGGAGCAGCTGCCACTTATGTGGAGGTCAACCATGCCACCGCGTGCATACGCCCTTCCGTTTCCTTGCGTGTCACTGCACTGCCCACATCACTGATTTTCTCTGACTTTGCCAACTTCTTTACAATTTCCTTGACCATTCCTTGACTTCCCAGATGCTTTGAAATTCCCCAACAATTCCAGGTTTCCCAGGTTGGTAGATACCCTAGACGTCTAGCTGGTGCTTCAGATGATGACGCCCACCAAGTATTTGGAGGCAATGCTACTCGGAGGCCACCACAGTTGCTTCTATCACCCAACCCCTGAAGGGGCAGTCCCAATGGGGATATGCAGCTGCAAACGCTAATAAACACAACCCATCTGCTTTCCGGAAAAGCTTGGCTTGTGCCACATGTAGTTAGTGTTAATACCTTTCCTCTATTTGTACAATGCTGTCACTCATTTTTTCTTTTGCCCGTCTCAGCTGTTTTGAACCACCAGCTTTCGTGCATTCCAAGTCCCAATTTTGTTGAGTTCAGGTACCATGAATTTTACGGAACTCTAAAACCTGTACATTTGATTGTTTCTGCAACCTCTTGCAGGACACTGGACAATGGCCCTCGGGGTAGAAATGTTCTGCGAGTGGCGAGACAGGTGTTCTTTCTTCAATACTTTGCTTTTTTTATTAATTTTAGAGTGATCTTACAAATATAGCAATGCCTTAACAGATAGGCAATCAGTGGTGGGCTCCAGATATATTGTAAGTGCTATGAATCCAAGAGGCTCACTCCAAAATCGGAGAAAAAAATGAGCGCATGGATGTAACGAGTCCTCAAAAGTGTTCAGAATTTTACTCTGTGAAATTTCAAGACATAGTTATGTTCCTAGAAGGAATTTGCCCAATACCCATGATGTTTTCACAACGGTTCAATGCAGACAACCGAGTTAAATAAAGTTGTGCGTGTGGTGCCATCTCCTGATAAGTGCAGTAAGCTGATGATGGCACCACTTTTTCAAACAAGTTCTTGCTGTGTCTGTTGAAAGATGGTGCTAAAAACACAACTTTCAGTTAATGCAGTTGTATCCATAAGAGCTGGCCGTGAAAATGTTAACGGTGTTGTGGTAATTCCTCACAAGAATGAAGCAACTCCTTAGAATTCGCCAAGGTGAAATCCAGCATTAAAATACTGCACCTTTGGTGACAGGTCGAGCATGTTACATGCAGGTGCCGATTTTTCAGGGCGATTTTAAGACAAGACCCTAGATTCACATAGTGATACTCAGATTCACTCAAAAATCAAGATAGATTCTTTAAAAAACCAACAATTATCTGAACAAAACCAACTTGCTAGTACAAGGCAGTTACAGAAACATAATGTAAGAAATACCTCTCTTTCAGGTTTCTTCCCCTTCATGACATTCTCCAGGTTTTTACGGAGGACACCGCTTTCTCCAGCTGCACCAAGAAACAGTACTATATTAGTTGCCGGCACTGCTGTTAGATCGCAGGTTGCACCGCAGAAGACCTTCAGAAAGATCAGAACAAGGAACTTTGGTCTAAGTCCGAAACAACACATCATTCATGGGAGGAGCCACATGGCTTTTGGATCTGACCATGCCGATCTGAGCCTTGAAGAGGTTTGAAACCTTCATCGAAATGCAAACTATAGCGACATTCTGAACGTGTCTACACATTTTAAAACTCAAACTTCATGTAGATTGCAAAATCTTCCTTCCTAAGTACTACCGTAGTACCTGCTTCCGTTCAAATAGCATAAAACACTTTCTGCCTAGATTTAGGCCAGTGTTCCACTCAAGATACCTCAGAGGCTTTTATTTAAATGAGGTCCTTCATATATCATTTCAATATTCATATATTTGTCCATTTATTCACATGCTTAGGTTACTGCACACTAATGAATGACTACCCTTGCCCTGCATATAGCACATCATTAATGCAGTCTTTGGGAACTTGAGTCCAATGCAATTTCTATCAGAGCTCAACAAGTCCCATGAAATTTACCAGACAAGGACAAACTGTTCAGATTTAACTGAATTCAAATCAAGCACCTCTAACTAACAAGGACCACTTGCTGCAAAGCAACAGACACTGCAGCTGTAGAGGGGGCACAGCCTCCATTCATATAAAGCTCTCACATGTCAGGTGCAACCTTTAGAATGTGTTAATTGCATAATTATAAATAAGCAAAACACAAAAGAAGGGTGACTGCAACTATGGCATCGAGAAAGTCGAAAGTTGCAGTACTAAAGTTTTTTAAGAGTGTATTCATCTTTCATCTTAAGTCGGCCACAATAAAACTCATTTTCTCTCTATTTGTAGGAAATAAAATCAAGAGATTTTTATCAATTGACTTCACAGGAGCAAGAAAGCTGGGAACATCAGACTCAGAGTAACTACTGTCGGAGACATTTTGCATGAAGCGAGTATGGCTAACACTCACCAACGGCAGCAGCAGTCTTGGCGGTTGGAACGTTGGTGCAGTCCCCAATCCCGAAAACATTGGAGTAGGTCTTGTGCTGCAGTGTCGTAGGGTTGACGTCCAGAAAGCCAGCTGCATCCGCAAAGGATGCTCCAGTCTTCAAAACGGCGGGAGCAGCCATAGGAGGCGTGACGTGCAACATCTCATACTGTAAAAGCATTGAAAATCACCTGGCTTAGACAATCTGTCAAATGCAATGAAGTTGCGATAGCACTTGACGAAGTTTCTTAACGAGCAGCACTTTGAAATGTGTCCGTGCCTACTGCATTATTCTACTAATACGCAGTTCCTACCCTGCTATGCAATAAAAGGGTGTGGGGGAATGCTTAATGCACTGCCTAACCCCCCTACTTTCTGCAGTAAAACCATTGATCGCATCTGCTATGACATCAAACCAATGATTGCGCTCCATTGCTGGCACTCACTCCCATGCGACCAACCAAAACAAGCAGAGTTCATGCAGAGTTCACACATCAAGCTACCATTTTCAAAGACATCACTGAGACGCCCTTGGGGCTGTAGACTCGGTCAAACACAAAGCTGAAGCCAAAAGTTTGGGGAGCGCGTTGATTGAACTTCTGCAACAAAAGCGCTGTGTCATCGTTGTGGGAATCCAGTTTGCGCGCTCCGTGAACTTCAGTCTCCGCTTTGTGTTTGATGAGGCTCGGGCTTCTGGTTAGCAAATTATTACAAAAGGGTATTTAAAAAGCTCGAAGTATACCTAAGCACTTCTCATGAGTTATGAATGCGAAAGCATGCAAGCCGCTCGTCCGCTGCCTTAAGTCCTGACCACACTAGCGTGAACGGCACCGCCGGGCGGCACCGCCGTCCGGCGTCCCAACGCGAGGAGTCCACATCGACCCTTTCCGAAATTAAGCCTGGCCACCTTGGTCACTATCATCATCCGTGGAACGGCTTTTGTGCCATACCAACGACGGCCTTCTACTGACTGATAAAGAAAGACTTTGAAGATGCTCCAAAGCGGAGGATGCAAGGCCTGTAGATTCGGGGGTCAGTACTGACGCGACGTAGGAATGGAACACAAGAGCTACGTAAGCGTTCATTTCGATCTCAGATTCAGTCAATCTCTAAGCGGCACACAATCGGCTTTAAAAAGACACCGACACCCCCCAAAAATATTTTTTTCATTTTTTTTGCCAGGCGCTTTATTATGGTGTCGGAGGACTACCCAATTAATATTTTGCAACAGAGTAGCGTATTTTTAATAAAGCCAAAAGACGCAACTGCTCTAAAAACCGAAAACCGAAATCCGCGCACGGGAGGTCGGAGGAGTGGAGGAGGAGAGTGGCGGAAGTCACGTAACTACACCCGACCGCGCGCTTTTTTTTTTTTTTTTTTTCCCTTTGCGTAGCAGACACATGTGGCGCTGCTTGTTGCGCGATTCTTTCGCAGTTATGTTTGTTCCGCTCGCTGTTCTGTACTCCAAGATGAGTTGTTTTGTACATTGAGGAGTTGGAGATGAGTGCCCGTGGTTAATTTCCATGATTGGCTCCGAAAAGAATACACCCAAAATGTTGAGTGAAGAGCTGGCCACATGTCCATGCGTCCGAAAAAAAGTGGCATTGTGCGACAGAGTTTCCGAAAGATCAACGGGATCGGGACCAATGGCTGGCTGCAATTCCTGTAGAACATTTACGGGCACCTCGGAAAGCGGACGCTACCTGATTTATATGCTCCTTGCATTTTGTGGAAAGTTATTACATTGTGTTTGCAGGTGTCAAAAAGGAAATCCCATCCCATTTAATTCAGCGACGTTTCGTCCACAACATTTATTTGTTCGTTTCATCAGTTATAATGGTAAAAAAAAAAAAAAAAAAAGAAATGTAAACATCAAAAATGTTTAAAAAATAAAAAAATAGAATACGCCATCATTCGGGGATCGAACCCGGTCCTGCCGCGTGTGAAGCGAACGTCCTTCCCATTGAGCTACTGGGGGATCTCACTTCTGAGTTATCTCTTACCTTGGTATTAAATCAGCCGGTAAACTGAAAGTTGGGAAAGTTTGCTGTCGATTTTCCTCCAGCAAAAGCACTCCCGGGTCGAAGCTCGTGAAGCACCACGCATTGGCGGACGTGACGCACCTAATAAAGAAATCGTACGCACGTTATGCATATTCAACTCGGAAGTAGACACGTCGTGCTTGAAGTTTGCGCGAGCGATGTTTTCAGCCACGAGAAGGGGAGCAACGGCTCGACGACGTCTTCGTGCAAATCAGATTGGTGGTCCGGCGTGTCGTACGGGATGAATACCCATTCCTTTGATCAGTCCCGAATTTCTCTTTTAAAGGCAGACAGAATTCGCCGGAACCGCGAACGACAGTTCTGAAGTAGAGGTCCCACGCCCGTCGTCCGCTGCCATAGCCGTCCCCGCGAGTCCCACGATGCGCGAACGACGCACGCACAGAATTCTTCCGGTTCTGCTGTGGAACTTTTTTTTCCATCAACGTATTTGCAGCTTTTTAGAAGCCACAAAAAATGGGTTTCATATTTTTTTCTATTTTTAATATTGAGTGTGTGCCTTCAGTGACCAACGACTTTCAATAAATTTGGTGGTCGCATCGATACCTCAGAAATTGGCCCGTGACCCCGGAAAAGAGAGTGAGAGAGACTAGAACCGGCCAGTTCTTCATCGGCGGTTTTCGGGCGGAAAGAAACCGAATTTCGGGTCGCAAATTGTGTTCTGGGTAGTTGGGCTCTCGTATGTCATGTACAACTTAAAACGTCGGCGAGCATAAACACCCTGTCAGTGTCCCTTTAAAGCCTTTTGGCGAGTGGAATTTCATCGAGGCGTCTTTGTGGGTTGGAGCTTTGTTCTCACTGCAGGTTCTTGGTCACCATCGTACTGAAATTGATCAAGACAAAACTCCAATTGGAGCAATTCCTCGTGTGCCGTTCACTTGCAAAAGTGACGGTGCCCAACAAAATACAGCCCATTTCCGCCATTGGTTTCGCAAAACCTAAACTGCTATACTAACCACCAGATGGCACTGAATTTAGGAAAGGGTCAATTGGCCTCCGTTTCTTTGCGGGCGTCACGTGACAGGACTGGATCTTGCGATTGCGCCCTCCCGCTCGGATTTTCCGCTCTTTCGTCATCTGCTCTTCGTTACTCTTCTCCTTTCGGCTCTCATCTTTCGCATATATCAGCACCGAAACCGCACTCGCTGTTTACACGGTAGGAGTCCACAATGACCTAGTAATCAGCGTGAATGTGGACTATCGTAGCCTGCTCTCTTCATCTTGCAATGTTGCCGCGCTCTCAAGGGAAGGAGGCGCAGGTTTTGGGTCTGGCCGAGTTGGTTCTACCGAAACACCAAAGGACAGGTCAGTGGTTTGCTGCCCCGGCGGCGTGCCAGAGATGAAGGCTACTTTCGAAAGTGTCACCAAATCAACACGACATTCGTCACAACACAGACGACATGCAACAAGTGCCACGGAGAAACTCACTTGTAATTCCGAATTCCTCTCCTATAATTTCCCAGCGGTTGCTTTTAGCGTCATTATCTAGGTAGTCTGGCTGCGTCTTGTCATATAAAAGGGAAACTGTCGCACAGTTTCAAGGAACCGCTCCGTTGCGGAAGGCATTGGGGGAAATAGGGATAGCAGACGACACGAAACACGTCCTTCGGAACGTGAAAGACGCGCGGCGGACCGGGTTTGAGCGTTGCAATGGCATCGCGAAGTCACTATCTACGCCACCTCCCATTGGCTCCCTCTCTGCGGCGAGCTCTGAGCCGCGCAAGGAGCGGTTGGCTCTGCGGCGTTGTACGTCACGCCGTTGAAGCCGAAAACTGGTTTTGGTCGCCAACTGGCAGCGCCGACCGTCGCGCCGCAGGGCCTCCGCGACGCCAATGTGGTCGTGCCTTTATGTCGTCTGCTGCATACTTTTTGTCACCGGTCAGAGCGCGCGCTTGCCTGGCGTGCTGACATTGCTCCGTACGCGCTGACGGACACGCAGCGCTATGAGGTGAGCGGCTGTTGAAACTGACGCGCAGTGGCATGGGAGCCTCATTGACGCGCGCCAGCCAATTGGAAGCCAAAAATGCCATCAGTCTTACTCCGCTCCTTTGGAATCGGGGAATTTAGGTGCCGTTGGCTAGCTTTTCGCGTGGTTTCATAGCTGGTAACTGGCTTCCCTTGGAGAAAGGATTTAAGGTGCCGTTTGGCGAGGCTCGCTCTATGAGACAGTTAACGCTCTCGCATTAAAAATGGTTCATCATTTTAGGAGATGCAAATGGGATGCTAACTTTATAAGTACCCGTAGCATACCGCATCCGCCCATTTAACACTAAGCGCCCATTCCCAAATTTGTAAGATCTGATAAAATATGCACAGTACATTGATATGTAAAATTGATGATCGGACAAGCGCCCATCCCCCATTTTTCGCGATTATCTCCAAATTTTGAGTGGGCGCTTGCCCGGTATTTTATGGTAGGTTACAGAGGCTGAAAATAATGTCAAAGTCTTTCAAGAATGTGCTTGAAAGCCTCCACTAAATTTATTGCACTGGCAGTGTGTTATGGTGGAGATTGAAACAAATGAATATATATAATTATACCTCAAATTTGAGATTATCTCCAAATCATTGTATCTGCCATGAACCAGTTCAACATAGGATCCTGCATTTCCAATGATCTTGGGCAATTCAGACGGCATTTCAAAGTACACACTGTTATCCAGATATCCACTCTCCTGGAGTTTCTGACTGGGCCTATGGTCAGTGACAGGTGAAGAGTTCAGGGGAAGCTCCGCCACCTCTCTCCACTTTAGCAGAGCAAATGCTGGGAAGGGGGCACTCTCCCTTCTCTCCAGCGTTTCCAGTGCTAAAATAGAAAGAGATGAGAGGAGCTTTCCCTGAGGCTCTAATCCAGTCACCAACTACGGACTAAATTGGATTTTTTGCAGAACTGCAGTTTTCGATCTTGTGCAGACTTCAGGGGTGTTTGGCCATATGCATGTTCAGACAGCATACATGCCTCACTTGTTTCAAGACATTACCAAAAGAGGCTACGGACAGGCATGTGGTGTCACGTAAACATAATAAATTGAAGGGTGCCTCGAAAATAAGATATGCTACAGGCAATAACTGCCACACTCTCACCTTATAAGTGACAGTCCCCTTTGGCGTAGTAGGGCTGTCTAGCAAGCAGAACACCGCTTCCTCTTCGACTGGGGCCTTACTTCCACCAGCTCATGCTTCAGGTTCACCGTAATGTCTCCGGTCCTCTCGCTGTCCCCCCACAGGGCATCGGCGTATTTGGGAGCGCCAAAGAGAACGCCAAGTGAGCTGTTGAAAACGATCTTTGCCTTGTCACGCTCTGCCCACCTGAAAACAAGTCAAGCATAATGAACAGAGAGACACGTCGAACGGAATAAGAAACAGGTACAATTCAGCCTGCCAGGTTTCGTAGATTGGATCCCATGCTGTCCGCAAACATAAATACCTGTTATGCCCAGCATTAACTCCCTTTCTGCTATGTTATTAAGGCTGCGTTGATTCTGCAGTACTACAGCTATGTCGAAGCTCATTTGCACGAGTGCGTGCGAATAAGACACAAGACAAAGGCACATAATTCACAGCAGTACAGAGCTGCAACTCTGTGGAAGCCATGCTAGCCTTGACAAAGTAGCAGAAAATAGTTGGATGCCAAATGTATTTACTCGCATAATGAACGCACTTTTTTCCCGAAAAATCGATGCAAAGTTGGGGGTGCGTTCATTACGCGGGGTAAGATTTTTGCGTCCGTATTTACTCGCATAATGAACGGCCCTTTTATCCCGAAACATCGACGTAACTTCTTATCCCTTTGCGCGCGGCGCGCGACTCGAAAACCAAACTACGATGCGCAAAAAAAAGCTCCTCTCCATGTTTTCTTTCTTGCGCATTTCTTTCTTTCCGCTCCGCTTTTCTTTCTTATTTCCTTGCGCGCGACCTCAAAACCAAACTGCGCTGTGTAAAAAAAAAAAAGAGAAAAAAAAGCTTCTTTTATGTTTCTTTTTTCTCTTGGTTCCGTGGACTTTTTTTTTTGCCGCCTTTCGCAAGCTGTTTTGTTTTGCTTTGCTTAGCCGGGGGCTTTTCTTTCTTATCTCCTTGCGCGCGCGCGCGACGCGCAACCCCGAAACTAAACTGCGCTGTGCAAAAAGGAAGAAAAAAAAAGAAAGCTCCTTTTTATGTTTTTTTTTCTTTTCTTTTGGTTCCGTGTTTTTTTTTTTTGCCGCCTTTCGCAAGCTGTTTTGCTTCGCTTAGGCGAGGACTTCTCCGCTTCTTTTTCTTATCTCCTTCCGCGAGGCGCGCGACCCAAAGTCCAGACTGCGCTGTGCAAGAAAAAAAAAAAAAAGCTCCTCTCCATGTTTTTTTTTTTTGCTTCCGCTGGATTTTTTTTTATTTTTTAACGCCTTTTGCAAGGTGTTTTGTTCGCCCACGCTGCCCATGCATTCACGACCTCACTGCACCAGGATAGAAAAGTGCATTCATTTCGCGCGCGTGGGGGGAGGGGGTCAAAATTTTGACGTCCGAGTTGGGGGTGCGTTTATTACGCGAGGGAAAAAAAAGTCGAAATTTTGAGAGCCGACTTGGGGGGTGCGTTCATTACGCGAGTGCGTTCATTGTGCGAGTAAATACGGTA